>CABFVX010002263.1:5924-17265 GCA_902151425.1 Timema shepardi | reverse complement strand
GTGTGTGTGTGTGTGTGTGTGTGTGTGTGTGTGTGTGTGTGTGTGTGTGTGTGTGTGTGAGAACCAGTGTTTTTTCCAACTCTAAGCATTTTGAAATATCCACTCTAAACAATATTCTATACGCCTGGTTTGCCCCCACCTCCCGGAGAAAACTTCTGCAGTCGGCCTTGGCCACGAAAGTCACAACTAAAAGACCTCAGCCATAAATAAAACATTGGCTGACAATGCTGCCATTTCAAGCATTGCTGGCTGAGTGAAATTTTGCTACTGGGCAGCTAATGTTCCCTTATGACTCGTTTCCATACCACATTCTGCATACACTGACCGGCCGTTGTCTCTGCCTACTGACAATGGCACTACTAGACTACTCGATTAACTAAGATTTCTACAATCTACTACAGAGGGAATCTCCGTTCAATGTTTGATGATTTTTGAAGTTGGAAATTTTTTGTATAGTAGATATCAAAATTTGGGAACTTTTAGATTTGTCAATACAAGAATGTGGTTAAGGACTTACATAATAGAAAGTATAAGGGTACAGAATAAGCCTAGAACTTCCCAACTCCAGATCTAAAATATCAACAAATTCCTAACTTTCAAGCTTTTAACCAACATTGGTGGGGTGACATCCCCAGTGCGATGCTTCTGGAGGATGGATATCTCCAATTTTGATCATATCTCCGCGACTATTTGAGATACGATATCACTTATCATTGCATCGTTGTGAGAGTGTTAAAAATAAACATATTTTATTTATATATATTTTTATAAAATAAAAAATTTCTAAGTGATAGGCAAAAATTTATTTTTAAATGGTGCTTCGGGAAATGTGAAGCTGATAGTTTTGCTCTTTGATGAACACTGATATTCGTTTAGTATACAGTAAAAACCTCCAGTTTTAGGTAAAGGAGCGAGTAGGTCTGTGCGGCACACCGGTACCATTTATTTATTCATTACATTAACCCACGTCAGTAGACACGCGGACTCACTATCAGGTTCATCTAATCTAGTGTTCATCTGATGAGAAGGATAGGGCTCTAATCCCGGTTGGGTATAATTAAAAGATATTTTCCTAAATGCTTTATCTTTTTTCGTCCACGCAAATGAACGTTCTCGTATATTTTCAATTATTCCTACCCTCCTCTTACTTACACTACCAGCTTGATTAATAGGCGTTTGTCTTTATTGGTGTATTACTAAGGGTATATAACTTTCACATTCTGAACGACTTACAAACTAACTTTTCTCTTGACCAGCAACAACACCCGATCACACGTCCTTCAATTCATTACAATGAAAGGAGAATATAATTTTCAGTTTACCTCGGTGGTATTGTGGTAAAGTGCTCGCCTCACAAAGCTATGTTCATGGGTTCAAACTCAGCTGAGATTGACGGATTTTTATTGCTCGATAAATATCCAGAGCCCAACCATATTGGGAGAGGAATTAAGGCCGTCAGTCCCATGTCAATTTTGGGATGTAAAAGAACCCGGGAAGGTATGTGAAAACAACTCCATCTTAGAAATTCAGTGCAGAAAGCAACGGGAAATTACCCCACTTTCAGGACTTTAAGTGCATGTGAGCTATCCCAGATGGTGTGGGCAGGTGACAGTAACCAGCTGAAGGGCTGAATGAATGGGCTGCTCCCGATGAATGGTAAACACATGAAGACCATCCTTCCTGTTGCCGATTCACTATTCGTATTATTATTATTATTATTATTATTATTATAGTTCATACTTAGCGACCTGGTGTAGCGGTACAGCGAGTCAAATAGTTATCTGGTTGAATGGGACAAGTAATGAATGGGGCACAGATGAGAGGTCGAAGGGCGGTACAAGTTGAAATCCCAGCAGTTGGGCCCTAAATTAAATGTATAATGGATAAACATGAGCCAATAAAATAAGTATATAGGAAATTATAAACCAATTTTTATTATTATATACAGAATGCATTATATACAACAAAATTAGCTTAGTATAAATATCATTAATTCAAAAAAAATTGAATCTATCCAATTGTATTATTTTGTCTGAACACGTCTTAGCTGCTTTGTTCCTTTCAAAAAAAGTTCCCTAGTAAAAATATTCTTAATAAACATATAAATGGATACTACTGATGGTGCAATGATATTGTCTGAACCGGTCTTAGTTCCTCTATTCCTCTCCACAAAATGTTCCCAATATAAATACTTTGAATAAACACACAAATGGAAGCTATGGAATCGCAATGATGTTGTTTGAACAAGTCTTAGTTCCTCTATTCCTCTCCACAAAATGTTCCCAATATAAATACTTTTAATAAACACACAAATGGAAGCTATGGAATCGCATTGCCTCTGAACACGTCTTAGCTCTTCTCACCAAAATGTCTCCAATAGAAAGTAAAGTGCCTCTCGCAGCGAAACCTTTTATCCCTCCACATTCTCTCGAGATTTCCATAATTTCCATCTGCATGGCTCCTTCTTCAAAACAAATTTCCAAGATCTAATTCAGAAAAGAGGAGAAAAATCGCACACACACAAATCTGGGAGTATCCTCAAAGAAAAAAAAAAGTTTCCTTAAAAGTTTTGAGACTTCAATTAAACGTTGTATAAACATAATTAGGATTTCACAAACGGGACAGTAGTCCGCGCTTAGATTTTGCATAGTTGCTTTCGTTGCCGCTAGTCTCGCTAGGAGCCTAAACGTTTCTTTCTTGAGTTTATACTTCAAACGAAAGGATTAATTTACGAGTTTAATTTGTCTAAGAATTAATCTGAAACGGGTTTTAAGAAACTAAAAATACACAGGTTTTAGATTCGTATGGTATAGTAATTTATCATCAAAATGTTAAATCTTAACAATCTGGTATATTAACTGCTCTATCAAATCGTGTTGGCTATGTGACTTTATTAATAGCTATTGCATTAATATTGGACTTTAAAAGATGGGTTTTATTTTTTATTTTAAATGTATGGGAAAATCTAATGGAATGATTACAATCATATTAATATTATTATTAGCTGATATATTGAATATTATAATATTATAAAGTTGTTTGAGAGACCAGTACTTACTTTAATCATCTAATGAATTTAAATATATGCTCTCATTGAATCAGTTCAGGAAATGAATGATTTAATAGAGCCCCTTTCTACTGCGATATACATAAATATATTATGTGTACCACACATTTCTGAGCACTTTCCAAAAATAATCGTGTTCAATTAATGATAGTTCCAGTTTGATTTACTCTATGTGGTATTCCGTCAACTTTGATACCTGAAGAGGTTAAAACTCAAGAGTGTAATATCTATCTTACTGTAATTACTATTTGAATATATACATTTGATGGTAATACTGTATGATTATTTACATCTAGAAGTTGAATTACGTTGTTTTTACTTTCATTGAATGTTATTAAATAGGAATCAAATTGAATTTTATTGAAATCTTTGAAATAATATATCAACCCACTTTTAGATATAATGTAAAAATTACATTGTTTTCTTTTGAAAAGTGATGTGTGTGTGTGTGTGTGTGTGCGCGTGTGCGTGCGTGCACATATATGAGTCTTTATGTGTGGGGTGCACTTTTCATCCTACTACCCATCCTGAATATTCAAATAATGAGCTAGAGAGGTGAGGAGGTGGTAATTTAAGTAAATATATCTGAATTTGTGTTAATATGGATTGGAAAACCATTTTGAAAACACTCTCATTACACCCCGCCGGGATTTAAGCCTCCTTTCCATTTGAGAACCAACCTACACAACTGCCTCATTGCCCACATATGTTATTGTGACCAAAAAGTATTGTTTTATCTGCGTTCCAAGGTCATTTTATTATGGGTAACTTCATTCTAAATATTCTTGCGAAATCATATTTGTACATTTGATAGTAAGCAATAGTCGGTTTTGGTAGAAATAACACTTATTTGAAAGCTACAAAAGTTATTCAAACATGTTTAAAGTATCGATACGTCAAGTAATATGATATACAAGTATAGCGTTTGATATATATCATCAATACCTACAAAATAAAATTAATAATATAGTAAAATGTTATCAATGTTGAGCACAAAAAATACATCTGTAATTTCTAAACTGTTCTTCCAACCAAAATTAAGGTTTAACTGCAAGTGTACATTGTTTTCTAGTTAAAGTTGTGAAATTCATTTGGATCTTAGTTTGACATTTCGCATTGGGGTTCACGGGTCTGCTTTGTGACCGAAATTTTGTGGGTTTAAATTTGGTAGAAACCAACGGATTTTTACTGAGTGATAAAAATCAGCAGTAGAGTTTCGTCCTAATGGAATCAAATGAGATATATCTCAGGCCAAATCTATAAGTACTTTCTTGATCACTCATATAAATTGAGTGCGGGAGGCAACGGAAAACAACCTCATCTACACATGACTTCCTTACTACATGTGATGTATCCCAGTTCGAGCGGTCGGGTGTAACTAGCCGGCTGAACGGCTGAGTGCGCGTTACTCCGGTTTGATAAGGAAACCAACCATCGGGTCGAACAATCTCAATCAACCCATTTTCAATAGAATATTAATCAATTTTAGATTCAACAGGACATTATGAAAGTGAACAGTTATTGGATAGAAACACAAACAGGTGATCACGCAATTCAAATCAATTCAACAATCTGGGCAATCTCAGTTTTCTCAAAATACGTAACTTTATCGGTAATAGTAACGCTCATAACTTCTTATATTAATGTAGCTTTCAAACTTAAAGTGCTGATCTCTCAGGTCGTTTCTCGAATCACCAAGAGTTCATTTTCAATAATGTATTATTTTGTTTTATTTTACATGCTTTTTTTTTATCGCCGCTTCTTACACATCATTAGATATTATATGCCAGTTAAAACTAAAATTATACAATATTATGGTCAAGATAAACATTTGTTTAGATTTGTAAGTTTAACAAAATAATATTATTATTTTTAGCACCGTGTCTTACCACCCTTTTGGGTTTTACACCTATGTATTAATTAAAGTAATAGGTTAGGGATTATTAAGGTCGTATTTAGAGTAAATTTACTTGCATTTGCGAGAGAGAGAGAGAGAGAGAGAGAGAGAGAGTGGTTAGCCGCTTAGGGAAAACCACCCTCAGTACGCCCGACCAGGATTGAACCCCAATCTCCCCGTCTCTGACATTCTAGTCTATTGGGAGAATAACGCCTTAGACTAGGTAGCTACCGAGGTAGGTGGGTCTTTTATTAAATTATTTCCCACTTCCCTCTATTTAAATGCAGGTACAAATAATCTGAATTCTACCTTTATAATCCCTTCATTAATATATATATATATATATATATACACACACACACATATGTGTGTGCGTTAAATTCCAAACCCGATTCCAGGATAAACTAGATCAGATTAGGCCAAATTGATTTATCCTGCCACTTGTAGGATAAAATGATATAGCCTGATATTGTTGGCAGTACTTTTTAACTCATACGATGAATCGACCTTGTACAGGTGTCATCATTCACAGTTCACGTGAAAATGTTGTCAGCTAACCAAACCAAACATAAACTAGGTTTTATTAGTTTATCCTGTGAGCTAGGGCAAAATTTCAGGATTAACGAATTTAGACTATGCTAAACTAGCTAAGCTAGTAGTTTTTCCTGGAATCCGGTTTGAAAAGTAGCAGATATATCAGATTGGTAAAAAAATTTGGTACATTAATGTTTTGTTATATACAGTAAATTCCTAATACAATAGAATTTTAACTATTCGAACAAATTCTGCATTGCGTACAGACTCTTTCGGATAAGCGAGCAAAAAAAAGGGGGGTGAGGGGTTATTAAACTAACTAATGAGATTGGAACATTTGGAAGTATTATATTTTCCTGATTTTATGAAACGTTTTACAGTGTAATAAAGAATAAACTGCAATAAAAACCTTAAGAGCTATTCAGTCTTTATTCAAAGCAATTAGTAATTTTATGCTGCAATAAAACTTAAGTAGCACTTTTTTTCAAAGCATAAAACGTTATTCAGCGGGAAAAGATTCGGTTTGCAGTTCATACAACGCCGTTGGCATCTTATGGTTTTTTTTACTTTCGAAACACGAGTTATTAATGATTTAAGGGCGAGCTTCAGTTTAATTTTGGTATATAATTTGATTAAAAAATAATTTGCATACCATTTTAAAAACTGACAACACACATCAGTACAATATTAAACTGATTTTAAATTTAGGTTGAAATAATTATAATCTCTGAATTTAAAGTAAGAAGACATCCGGAAACCAAATATATTCTTAAAAAGCTCAATTCTTTCGAGTTATTTAAATTTAAAAGATTTTTACGTCGAATAAGCAAACTATAGGCATGTGATATTATTAAAAACCATTATGGTTTGTAATTTTCTTCCATCTTATTATAGCTAGTAAATTATGTCAATGAAGTTTAGAAATGAGTTACTGGTGGTGAAACCATCCATTAAAACCCGCAACGGTGGACACGTGAACTTAATGTCAGATCATATATTGTCTTTTTTCTCAATCATGAGGAAGTCGGAGGTGTAATCCTGGCTAGGTGTATTGAGGGCGACTTTCTTTTAATGGTTTCTCCCTTTTCTTCCCCGGAAATGAAGGTACTTTCCTGTTAATTCTACCTTCCTCCTTTATACCAACACCAACTAGAAAATAGAGTCTGGGTGTTTGTACGTCATACCTATCCTCTTGCCTCCATATAGAATATTATCCTTTGTTGGACGCTTGATTTACATTTTAAATGTTGTTGTCAAGACACAACAATAACATACAAAAGCTGCGCTTTATTCTGGAATGAAAGCTATCTCACAGGTCTAAAGGTATAGAGTTTTTAATTCCTTAAATTTGAAATTTTAATAAAAAAGACTAGGTTAGAAGAAATATTTTGTTACAACTTAATCTTAAATTGAAAGACGTAATTTAATGTGTTGACAATAGTAAACTATAAAAATTTAAAATTAGTATTGTGAAATATTTAAAAAAATCAAATAGTGTTCTTTCGTTGAGTTTTTAAAAGTAAAAATACTAACAACTAATTAAATACATCGATATATCATTACTTTGATAAATTCAATTAAATTTGGATAGCAGCGTCGTTACAAAATGTACGACTATTACCAATTTTAGTACTTAAAATTTCTGGCATGTCTAGGCCTATTTTGAACTTGGAACTGTCACAGTTTGTGTCTGTATTATCTGATGGAAACTTACCAATGGCTATTTTTATTGAAGAAAGTGAGACGAGTCAACTAACACATCTTAATTGAATCAATAGTCTGTTAGATGAGATGGCAAAACTTTGACAAGGCAATAAAAATGTACAGTACAATATAGTTGCAATAAAATACAAAATACCTTCTTGAAATTATGTTATTGATTTGTTTCAGAAAGATGGATAGGTCAAAAGATTAATGTTTTAAAATTTAAACAGTAAAAGTTGAAACTAGTGTCCATAAAAACAGCTTTTGATACTCTCTACAAAGTTATGTTAAATTTTTTATTTTAATCACTAGACGATTCTAGTTTTGGAGTTGTTATTTAAGTATTTTACCTAATGCAAAAATAATGCACACCTTTTTAAAACAATTTGCAGGTCTCACCATAGTTAAATCCCATTAAAAACAATTTTTTGAATATTTTTTTTAACTTTAAAGAACAGAAGTGTGTTGAGAAAAAAGGGGGCTCTATTATTAAGGCAGAATTTGGCTCCAATACTGCAGCAATAAGTGCCCATCAATTGATTGAATTTTTATTAAGTCATCCATATAAGTTAATAGATAAAATATATTGATATAGTTTGCACTGTCTGAATCTTAAGTTCTTAAATTATTATATGTACAGTAATATTACGTTTTACACCCATTACTGTTTCCAGCCTATGGTTTGGGTTAGTTTTTTATTCACGTCATATATTTTCCCAGTACAGGCTGGCTAGGTCTGTCATAGCTTCATATGCTTTATAATCTATATTAAGATTAGGACAGACACAACATCCAGTCCTCGGCCATTAATTTAGCTATGTGAAAGGGTAAAAACATATTTTCATTAATGATAAATTTTCGGCAATGCCAGGAAATGATCCCGAAACCCTTAGCTCTGTAGAAGACACGCTACCGACTGATGTATACTGGATGTATATTGTGGTTAATAAGTTGTACAATAAATACAAAACGTTTATCCTGCTTAAATATCAGAGAAAGTTTCTAGCTGATTTGAATATATTAATATTCATTAAATATTTAGCACCGCGTCTTACTACCCGTTCGGGTTTTACGCTTTAAGTACTAATTACTCTAATGGATTAGAAATTGGAACGTTGAATTAGAGGAAGTGAACCAGCATTTGCGTGGAGGGAGAGTGAAAAACCATTTAAGAAAAACTACCCCCAGTTCACCCGACCGAGATTCGAACCTCGATCTCCCCGTCCTCAGCAGTCGAGCTCAACACGACAAGCGCGTTAGCCAACTACGCCACCGAGGCGGGTCGAGCCTGAGCTTGAGTTTAAAAATAACAATTATTGCCTCAAGAGAAATTCTTCTACAACATACCAGCATGAGAGAATGATCACATAAATGAATATGCTATAATTATGAAAAATTAGTTATATATAATATATATATGTACATAATATTATCTGAATAAATTAATTACCTTAAATGTAACCAACGCAATAAAAATTACCAAATGTATAAACAGTAAGTCAAAAACTATATTTAAAAAAAATAAAGTGCAATGCATAGGCCTTATACAGATTGGGGCGAAAACAATTAGACGATATATGCCGAGGAAAGTGATGAAAGTGATGGGTAACGTGCTAAGGTTTACCTGACATTCAATGGAGTTCACATGAGGGACAATATCTTCAAAACTAAACTAGTGTAGTATATAGCTTGCTTTTATTTATCAAGTGAATATTTATTTTTCAATTGAAGTGTTGATTTTCAAGTCACTAATTGTCAAATTGTTTCTGCGCCACCCTGTACAATGATCAAGCAAAATTCATCTTCTTGTGTTAGCTATATTGTTATTCACGAATGATGGATTTTAAATAAATTTGCATCAAATTAATTGAAGTTATAAACGCCCATTATATTTTCTCACTAAATTTGTATCCATTCTTATGTTATTATAAAATGATACTTCTGTGCACATATGTTAATTATTATTATTATTATTATATAAGAAATATTTTTAGACATAAAATGCATCTATTTTTGTAGATAATGTTGAAGGTATATATACAATATTTTATAAACTGCTATAATTCAAAGTGGTCGGCTAGTCCAAACTGGTGGTAAGACAGTAAAGACGAAGATAGCTATGATGAATTTCGCACATTCAGTAAAATGCAATCGCGCTATCTCTGGTGACCGCCAATGACCTCAGTACATGACGTCACGGGGGTGAGTGGAGGTTATTTTATCCAGCCGGTGTTGTATCTACCCCATTAGTGTGAATGAATGCTGAAACCTCTGATAAGTAGTAATATGTGGAGTAAAAAATAAATAAACCTTATTTAATGGTTAAGGATGCTTAGCGTAGACATTTGCGAAAATAGTGGATGGGAGAATGTTAGTGAAAATCACATGAAGGAATATGTGGAATTCACTCATATGGGATAAAAACGACGATCTCTTTGTCAACAATGAGCTAAGTACTATAAACGAGATTACCACTGTTAATTATCTCATTTCTTTCATATTGGAATTTTTAGTTTTTTTACTTAAAGAATTTAACATGTGCTTTTTGAACCGTCTGATGATATCAGCATATGAGAATTTCTATGGGCGAGAGTGAAACGGCCTACTAATTTTGTCGGGAAAGGTATTTCCACATACTTTCCAGGGTTCTTTTACATAACACAATTGACATGGGACCGACGGCTTTACTTCCCCTCCGCAGGAAGTTGTGCAACGGATTTTAATAGCTCAAGAAAAACCTCAGTTGGGTTTGAACCCACGAATACCGGGTGCTGAGGTAGGAACTTCACCCAAAGACCATCGAGGTCAACGAAATATTTAGTCATATAAACTATTGTGACCTGTTTAGAAATGTAGAAAACGAAACACAAATATGCGAATCATGGTATGAGTCTAAAGTTAGTCAAGCACGTATCGGTGAGTGCATGGACAAGGCGTCAGCCTGATCTTGTTTGGTTTGCTGGTTGTGCGAATATTGGGGCTCGAGTCGCGGTAGGATGTAATGAGCTGATATTTACTTTCTCTTAACTCCTTGAAGAAAGAAGTATTGGGATCATCAAAAAAACATAACTCAATATTTTGATAAATCTTGATGTTTAATAATCCCATGAAACCAAAAAGGTGTTTTTCGTGATGCTATATATTTGTATCTTGGCCTAGACCCAAAAAATATTTTTATTGATCGGGTTAAAAACTTATATCTAGGGTTTTGATACCGTTACCTTAAAGTTTTTTCTGAAAAAAGATATATAACCCTAAGATTAGAGGGGATATGCTAAAGATCAACGAAAGAAAAAAATCGATTATCTCAAAATACGTTCTAGTGATATCAATTAAATCCCACCCATTGTCATTACATATTTTCCATTTTTATTATATTTCTGCCTTTATTTGAACAAAAATCTTATCATTGTAAAGTTTTAATACTATTAAAAATAAAAATATTTCACTTGAAATATATTTTTATAAAACCAATTGTTTCGGATTTATATATAATTTTATTCAGTGATTTGAAATGGAAAATCGACTGTTATACTCTTTGATTGAAAAATAGGTTTTTCTTTTCTTAATATTTCTGTTGCCATTTATTTATTTTTTGATACCCTACTAACCCTTCATTCAAATACACTTCCTCCAGACACTTCCTTCCTCACCCCTACTCAATATGTGTATATATGCGAGTATCTAGGAAGTGTAGTAAGACGCGGAGCAAGTAAAATAAAAATTAGTCTGCCTATCCAGATGGTATCATTGAAAACACAACTTTAGCATCAAGCAGATACATACATTTGAGAGAGAAAATTAACCTATGTACACAAATTTAATATTCTGTAATACTACCTTGGATAAAATGGCGGTTATTCTATATATGTAATTGGACTCTTTTAATGGGACATCCGTGGAGGCCTGCTTTATCTAATGTCGTTTATGTTGTTTTACAACTGGGCCGCTATCTCCCACGACTTTATTACATGTAACTTTTTAGCATGCAATTCATGTTTGTAGCCCATAAAACACGCCACTTGGAACATTATACCCTTGATCGGACATTCCCACTCCCCTCCTGCTAGGGTTGAGAGGGTGGGGTATGTGATTTAAACTACCCCTTAGAGCTTAGCACCCCCCCCCCCCCCCCCCCC
>CABFVX010002262.1:82179-121603 GCA_902151425.1 Timema shepardi | reverse complement strand
TTTGTTTTAAAATAAATATTGTTTCGGAACTTTTCCAACATTTAAGTTGCTTTACAAATGTTTTTGATATCTCATAATTACAGAAGTTTATTGATGTTTTACGAGAACATCATTACAGCTTCAATGAATACATTGAAATTGTTTTTCATAACAATTTAAATAACATTGAAAATCCCTAAAACAGTATTTATTTTAGAACAAAAGTTTGTTGATAAAAAAGAGTACGAATTTCTTCCAAACAAAAGAATAACATACTAAAAATAAATCAACGTTGGCGTAAGAAACCTTAAACTTACTTTGTTTAGTGAGTCTGTCTTTATTAGGAGCATTGTAGGAAGGCCTAACAGTTATATATTCATGCGTCAAATCATGGGATCTGTAGTTGTCACTTTTGATCCCTATAACCTCGATGGCCGCATAATCTAAGGCGTCACTCTCGTGTTGGACTAGACGACTGATGACAGGCAGATCGAATCTCGAATCTTGGTCGGGTGTATTGAGAGTGATTTTCCAAAATGGTTTTCCACCCTCCTTCCACGCAAATGCGACCACACTTCCTCTAAATTCAACCTTACCCATCCTTAATTCATCATCGTAGTTAGTAGGCCTACATATGCGCATAACCTGAACAGGTAGTAAGACGCGATGCTAAATAAATATATTATTATTTGAGGTACTTAATATGCAACTTCTGAACTGACTGATTACATCAGCACATAACGTATTAACTAGTTTAAATTTATAATAAGCATAACACCCAGACCCCTGGCCATTATTTCATCAGTTTAAAAGGGCGAACTCCTATTTCATTAATAATTTTTTCAGCCATGCCGGAAACCAAGCCCGGTATACTTTATCAATAGACAGACACGCTACCAGATGAGCTGAAATTTAAGATTAAATGGTAATAGTAATAATATATATAGTAAATAGTTATCAATATTAAAATAAAACAGTTTCTTTTTTCTGGAATCTCTTTATTGCCATGTTTTATTTTAGTAAGTTAAGATTCTAAAGTTTTCATTTATATGTGAGAAATTGATCAATAGGGAAATTGAAGCTAGCCCATTTATAAGGATAGGCTAAATTGATGACAAGGGCACTTGTTGTTGTGTTTATTTGTAATTAATGTGCTTTTACATAAAGTTGTTTCAGAAAGTCCACGTCCTAATAAGAGAGAAACCAAGTATTTATTTAATTGAATAGGCCTATATTATATATATATATATACATATATAACTAAATAAACAAATGGTATTCCATTTCCTTAATTTCCTTAGCGCAAAGACCTAGTGAGACCATGATATACAGCGTCCATTAACTATTCACCCCATTTTACTTACTCATTGGCATCATAAAGGTGAAAGTTCACTGCCGCACTTACAAAATTATGCCACCTATCCTTATCTTGAGCTAGTTCTATCCAGTCCACCTCATTACACCCTATCTCTATCTTGAGATAGTTCTATCCAGTCCACCTCATTACACCCTATCTCTATCTTGAGCTAGTTCTATCCAGTCCACCTCATTACACCCTATCTCTATCTTGAGATAGTTCTATCCAGTCCACCTCATTACACCCTATCCCTATCTTGAGCTAGTTATATCCAGTCCACCTCATTACACCCTATCTCTATCTTGAGATAGTTCTATCCAGTCCACCTCATTACACCTTATCTCTTTCATCTCCATTCTTGTATTATCCACCCATCTATATCTAGGTCCTCTTAATGGTCTCTTCCCATTGGGGTTGCCAGTCAATGCCCTAAACAAGGTTCTAGATTATTGCATTTGCTCTGCATGTTTTGCCCACCGTAATCTATGAGATTTAATCATCTTAACAAGGTCTTGTGTAGAAGCTATGTAACTCATAATCATGTAACATCATCCACTGTCCAGTTTCTTCATTTCTGTTTTGGACCAAATATTTTCCGAGGAAAATTTTCGAACACCCTAAATATTATTTCGTCATGTAAGTTAAGAGATCACGTTTCACAACTACAAAGAACATCTATTATTATGATTTAATAGAATAATTATTTTATATGATACCTTAAACGGAAGGAAGTATTATTTAATAATACAACTCATAACAAATTATCTTCTTTGGAAAACAACTAAAAACGCTTATAAGATGGGTTCAAAAAATAAATAATTTATTAAGGCTTTTAATGTTGAAGGAAATAATTTATGAATGACCTCTATTTTTACACCCATCATTATTGACAAATAAATGAATGAACTAAATATATTTAAACACGTGTAAGCCTTTTTTATTTTTAAAAACATGGGTACAACTTGCTAAAACACTGATATGCGTCACAGACGTTTAAAAATACCTCACAATTTAAAAAGGTTCTTTGATATTTTTTATCATCTTTTTAATCAAATGCAGCTGAAAATTATCAGCAGGATTCTGACTAGTTAACAAGTTTAAATTTTGAGCCTAAAATATATATATTTTTTTAATTCAACGACAATTCACTTGAAAATATGAACCTCTGAAAATAAAGCAAAAGAGTAATAAACTTATATCCAGCTTTCCTTTCTCAAATAAATTCATATTTTGATAGGGTTATTAGAGAAAATCGTGAGATAATGGGGTATTTTTATATTGGGTTATGAGTTATTACACATTTTTTAAATACTTTAAACATAGAATTTAATTTTTTCATCCTATACTTTTTGACGTATACTTTAGTGAAAATAATATTAAAAAATTTCAAACTATTTCATAATTAATCCTGGTTTTCTAAACCTGTGCAAAGCTTTTCATTGCACTCCCATGTAGCACCCTTAATTCATCCGGTGTTATTCCTGAGCCTATCAAAGACTGTATTTTGACCAATGTATAAATAAAGTTGGATGACTAGTTCCTTGACTTCTCACTCACCCCCCCCCCTCAAGCTCCAACCAACTGACGTCAAACGCGGACAAACAAACAGGACTTGGTTATTTTTTTCCGCAACCGCAAATACCCTTTCAGTTTAGTTCTTGTTGATCTTGGTGAGAATACCACACGAATAGGTAAAAAATAGTAGAACTTTAATATGAACCGGTGGGCACGCAGACTAGGCGTCATACTCATGCAATCAGTCACAATGGAGATTGAGACTTGTGTCCCATCTGGGTGTAATGAGAATAGGTTTTCCTCTCACCCTCTATACAAATGCTGATATTTTTTTCTTAGTACCACATCTTACTACCCGTTTGGTTTATACGCCTATGCACTAATTACTCTAGTGTGATTGGGAAGAGGAAGTTCTAATTTAGAGGAAATGCACCCGCATTTGAGTGGAGGTAGAGTGGAAAACCATTTAGGAGAAAGACTCAGTGCACCCGACCGGAATATATCAGCGTTCTCCCCTTCATCGCAGCCTGTATATTGGGAGATTAGCGTTGTACACTATGGAATAATGGATCCACGCTTTGGGCGTCAATTGAAACACTATGTAATCAATGAAGCCACGCTTTGGGCGCCAATTGAAACACTATGTAATCAATGAAGCCACGCTTTGGGCGCCAATTGAAACACTATGTAATCAATCACCCCGCATTGGGCGTCGATTGAATCACTACGGATTAATTCCCTGATATAATAATGCTGTGGTGATTTATAGGTTGTATAAAGCTCCGTGATCGAGCGCCTATCATTACTGTACGGAAAAGATACCGTTTAACCAGCTGTCTATAGTTCCGTGTTCGAGCACTAATTAAATCGGTATATTAATAAAATTTAAGAAAGAGAACTGTTGATGGCTGTTTATTCACACACACAGTTTATTTAGATGACACCTGTTAATTACGTATACATATTCCAATTAAATGTTTTATATCACTGCACACATGTGATATTAATTGTAAGTTATTTTATACTGTGTTAGACTGACTTGTGCGTGAGCAGGATCTCGGTGTAGACGTTTGGATCTCGGAGATGCCTTAAACATACGCACAACGGTTTATATATGACATACCCCTTGCCTTTTTCTCTCCTCGTCAACAATGTAAAAACTAGCCAATAGAAAGAGTCCTGGCGACAGGTGTTGTGAAGGCTAGCTTCTTTTTAGTATAGGGGATTGGCGTCTTCTGCCAAATACTCCGTAGTTGTTCCTTTTAACAGGAATTGACGCAGTTATTATTTTAACAGGAAAGATGGTATAAAAATATTCTTTAGTAGTGAAATCCTTTTCACATTGTTTCTGAGAAGCGTGTGTTTCTTCATATAAAATTACCAGCTATTGTTAAAGGAATCTGGGGTTCAATCCTCGGTCCAGGCACAGATTTATCTGATTAACAAACCCTTCCTTCACCTCTGACAAGACGTGTGTTAATCATAACTTGTGAATGTGGGGAATGCCAGGCCTCCACCGTGGTTCGGATTCCACGTTAAACTGTAGGTCCTTCATTTCATCTCACAATCACCCTACCATTCACATTAGCGTAAGTGCGTGTAGCCCGAATGGACAGTAAGATGCGGTGCTAATAATAATAATAATAATGTTAAAGGAAATTCCCGTTAAATGGACTCTCCCATGCACCATCTACTTAAGTGGGGGATGTAGGGGACGCGAGAGAAGCTCCATATTTTTGTAGTTCTTATATCAGAATAGTTTTTGGTCAAAATAAATCTAGAATTGCTTCAGTATTAACACAGAGTTTAATTTTCCTCACAGGGTGATATCAACAGTTGTTGAATATATGTCATCAGCATAGCGGAATTAGATGGTAAACTTTTTAAATGAACAGAAAACGGTATCATTAAATTCTAGGACACTCTTGACAGATATTCAAGAATTGTTGATATCGCCGTGAGAAGAAAATCAAACTTTGTTTCTACTGAAGAAATATTTTGTTTATTTTGGGACAAATTATTTTCATTATAAACTGAACTTTTCTCGCTGGAATGTGCAACTCTTGACACTATTCTTTACTATTAAAATATAAATTTCCCAGGTCTGACTTGCTATTGGTGCGGCCTTCCTTGGGCTAACAGCGATAACATTTTACCATAATTACTTGTTTTGTTCAATAGGTATTGATAATATGTATAAAAAGTGACAGCCTTGGATAGCATGACTTGATGTATGAATATGTTTAAATTGATTTAGTAACTTTATTAGTGAAAAGATATTGTTTTTCCTATCAAATTCACCCCATAGAAGGTTTTTTATTTCAAACACTGACTAAAAATATTATTAAAATCATTTGATAGCACTTTTTATCGATATAAAAGTATTGCTAAGGAAATATAAATTATTATCTGTTAGGAGGACTTCAGTGACTTTCAGCCAATGTTTTCAATACATAACCTTTTATTATTGTTTACTTACTTACTCTCCCACCGCAGATGAACTATAGTAAAAGTATAAACACCCTTTCCAACCCAAATTAACCAAGGTATATTCAAAGGGTTTTTTTGTTTATTAAAAAACATATGTATCCTTATAGCTTACAAAAAAATATGTTAAAATAAATTGATTTTTTTTAATCTCTAACCATTAATTGGCTACATTAGACATTAGTATTTTTAAAGATAAAAAATTATATAAAAATCCAAACATTAAAAAATCATCGTAGCCATTAATTCTGCACCTGGCTACAAAGAGATCACCCACTTCGCCAGATGCATGGTCTAACGCGATACTCTCGCAGTAGATTAGACTTCCGATTACGGGGAGATCAAGGTTCAAATCTCAGTTGGGTCTACTGAGGGTGGTTTTACCTATATGATTTTCCAATCTCCTAACACTCAAATGCGGGTAAATTTGCAATAAATATAACCTTTATCCCTAAAACCATTGGTGTAATGAGAACATAAGCGTATAACCTTAACGGGTAGAAAGACGCGGTGGTAAAAAGAAACATACCACCTGAGACAGCCCCAAGGGAGGTAGTCCTGGTGAAATTACAACCCACCCTGGTAATTACTCTACATTTTCAAACAAGTTTTTTTTTTTTCCTGTTCCTTTGTGCCCCATAAATCCGTGCCGGCAACGTTTTGCTCGGGTGACTGCAGTCAGCAATAGTCAGCGAGCTGGGAACAGTTCACATGGGGAGGATTGCGGGTTGGTTTGCGGGTCGACGGGTTTACGAGGTCTCCCACAGCTGTTTATCAATGGCTGAGACTCAGAGGCAGGGGTGTAACGGCATCATTATAGTGGCCCCAGTACTAGAAATGTGACACCCTTTAACATACACCCATAAACACCACTGAATATATGTTTCAGTGTAAGTTCAAGTAGCGAAGTGAAGTATTTATAATTTTATCATTACTAAATGTAGTCCCGGGGCCTTTTAACTATAATATCGAGATATAAGAAAGCAACGCTAGACAATCCTAACTAATATTATAGATTGAAGTGATACAATTTAATTAGCTGATAATTTCCCCGTGATCGAGCACTAATTAAGGCGTTACGGTATTTTGATGATACAATTGGTATTTATAGCCCCGTGATCGAGCGCCAATCGAAGAGTTTCGTTTTATGATACTATGTAATGTATAAACATTTATGAAATTTACATTCTTTTAATTCAACATCTCTGTTTATTTCAAGAGAAAATATATCATGTCGTTGACAAACTACATACGCGGCCGATAGCACGATCGTAGGGATTGCTGGCAGGAGTTATAGTCCGTCTCTATCAAGGACTGGTCTCCTAGTAAGGTTCTTTTGCCCCATCTTTCGCATATATCTATTTCTAACGGGAGCTTCTAGAAAAACAAAATAGAATATTTAAAAAATGTGGATGGAGGTAGAATGTTCTAGAACAGAAAGCTGGCTCAAATTACCGTTTAGAAATGCATATCGTTCATTCGAGAAGAGGAAGTTATTTTTTAAAGACTTTTAAATTGTCATTCTGACTCTACTGGTCCTGTGTCATGCACACTGACTTCAGTTACCAGTGACTCTTGTGCCATCTTAGAATAAGAAGTGCTTTAAGCATCACGTAATAGATTGTATTATTTAAATAAAATTAAATACGTTTGTAAAATTAGGACGAGATTATTGTCAATGCCTTCAAATATCCTTTCGGGTCAAATCAGGTACATTACAAAATGAAAGGCAAGGCTTGGAGGATGAATGAACATCTGATTAATGTTCGGATGAATTGGTTAGATTTCCATGTCCAGGAGTAATTATTCCGTTTATTCGTACATTATCGAGGATTACACTATTCGGTCCCCTTAAAAATATCAGCCTGTCTTTTCTAACGAGATGAGCAAAAACGTTTCCAATAAGTCTGACAGTAGCTGAAAATCTATATTTTATATATTTAATTTCGTAGAGTGATCCTTCGCCCACTGCTCGTGTGGGTTACAAACCTCGTAGCCCTCGGTACCGATTCATTAAAAATATAACAGTTTACATTTGGCTTATGAAATTGTTTACAAACAACAAACAAGATGGTTTTACATTTAAATCTTATATTTATATACAACAAACAATATGGTTTTACATTTAATATTTACAAACAACAAACAATATGGTTTTACATTTATCTTATATTTATAAACAACAAACAAGATGGTTTTACATTTAATGCTTATATATATCTTCAAAAATGTTAATTTCTGGGCATTCTCAGACTCACTCACTGGAACTTTGGATTAAAATTCAATAAAAACAATAATTTATAATTGAGTGGAAAGCTTTATTTTAGTTTAAAGTATTTGCGGCAGAGAAAATGACCACGTTCCACCGAGATATCTATCTATATCTTGGTGTCTCCGCGGCAATGACCACTACATCATTGGGCGGTTTACCGATTCAAGTATGTATGGCCTTATCTTACAAGCAGCACTATAGTGTAACATGTTAAGGTAAGCTTGATACCTTTCAGACTAAACGGAGTGTACTTGAAAGTAGTGAAGTAGATTATGCACAGCTAGGTCCAAATGTTAGTAAATAAATGTTGTAGTGCACCACATAGACTTTCACACTCCTTTCCCTAAAAATGGAGACATTTACTTACTGCTAGGAATATCTATAAAACGAAATAATAGACATTGTTATAGAAACATTAAGGTGACCTGGTGGTCTAGGGGCTGGGTGTCAGACTTCTATGTTGGCGGCCGGGGTTCAATCCTCGGTCCCAGCAAAGATTTATCTGATTACCAAACCCTTCCTTCACCTCTGACAAGACATCTTGTGAATGTGGGGAATGCCAGGCTTCCACTGTGGTTCGGATTCCACGTTAAACAGTTGGTCCTTCATTTGATCTCACAATCACCCTACCATTACACATTAGCGCAAGTGCGTATAACCCGAACGGGTAGTAAGACGCGGTGCTAATAATAATAATTAATAAATCAAACATTAACAATCAAATCCCCCTCTCCCAATTTTCAAAACTCAATTTATGTAACTTGAAAGGTATTGGATCTTATAATATTTCAATTAAAATGTTTTTTTATTTTTTAATAGCTAAATATTTTGATGATGAGTTATTTTGTATCGCATAGGGTTGCACGATAAATGGTCAAAATTAAATATATTTCCGTTTGTGTAAAGTACCGCCGATCATTTTACCTGAAAAATTAAATTCATCGTTTTGTGTGTAATGTTATACAGTGCATTGCACGAATTTTAATAAAAAATCTTTAAAGCCGATTTCCAGAAAATAGTTTTTTTTTATCTTTTCGTCCATAAACAAACTACCCTTAATTTTATGGTTGGATACATAATTCTAAAACTTCCTCTGAGGAACTTTATTGAAACCTTAGATACCAAGTTTTAGCACGATCGGTAAAATTGTTTAGGCTCTACGGCTTGATCCAGACCGACTGACGGACAGACAGACAGACAGAAGGCATCGCGAGAATCATTGGTTAAAAAACGTCGACACCCGTCAAAATCTCTAATTAGATTTATTTTACGATCACAATACTTCCTCTCTCCTAGGGGCCACGATAAAGTGAAAAGTAGGAATGAGTTTATATATATGATGATTTGTATTGTTCGCAGATTTTACCTTTTAACTTATAAAAGTAACTTAGTTGAAAGACCAATATTTAATTATTTTATTCAATTGTGTTAATTTATTTTACAAATCTGGGACATAATTCTGGACCAAATCGCTACGGGACGTTGTCTTATTTTGGTGACGAATGGAAATATTTTGTTTTTAAATTCAAATCAAAAAGGCCCAGGCAAAAATATTAGAGTGAGAGATTATACTCGTCAGCGGAAGTTGGAATATTTCCCCATCTAATAATGACGAGGCCTCGCAGGGTAAATAACGTATTCTCTTCTCTCTATTTCTAGTTTTTACATTGGTATCGTTAGTCTGAGAGTTCTTAGAGTACTTAAGCGCGTCAATTAATGATATAACTCGGTTAATGATATCGTTTCTAATCCCTCAAGCTGAATCTAAGCTACGAGGAACACAAACTCAAGATAATCGTAGCGAATTCCCAGCATCAACACACTTTTATGAACAGCAGACTTATATTTATTCACATGAATCCAGTTTTACTAGAGCACTAAAGTGAATGTGCAAGTGTTGATGAACGAGCCAGCATTATCAGCGACCATTTATAATGCCGTGGACCGTACTCGTATAATTCTTCACTGTCGACAACAAAGGGCGGGTGGTGGTTTTAGCCTGTATGCAACTACACAGCTTCAGCGATGAACTGATTACAGATTCCGCCATTGTTTTACTGTTACATATGACATGGCCTTCCATCTTATTATCTGTTATCAAATATATTATGTAATAAACAGAGGAATTTTATGGTTGTGCGCGTACTATATGAGAGTATTACGAAGAGATAATTACGATATTAAAGTTTTAGCTTTTCCAAGAGAAGCATAATAATATATTCCCTTTACGGTCAAACTAAAAACCAGACGTTCCTTTTTCACTGAATCTTGATATTCCACAGCTCGTATTCAAAAATGGACTGATTATATACTGATTTTGGTTGTAAGAACAGGTTAGAAAATTCAAAGAGATTTCTTTTCGGCCAACAATGATAACATTTTACTATATTATTCGTATTATAAAAAGTATTGAAAATATCTATCAAAAGTGATAACAGCAGATAACATGACATATGTATGAATGTATCGAAATGGTTTTAGTAACTTTAGTAGCTAACAGATAATGTTATTCTTACTTAAATCAGCCTATAGGTTAGTTTCTGGGTTGGAAAATATTAATATTTCAGTAACTTGATTAAAAAATAATCCTGATTGTGATAATATTAAATTCAAAGTTAATTTAAAATATTATTATTAAAAAAGGTTTAAAAAACTATAAAAAAGCATCTAATGCAAAATTTTGTTAAGATATAAATTATTAGAACTATATTAGTTTTCTAAATTTAATAATGTATATAGCAAAGAACAAACAATCTTTTCCAACAAATTACATCATTTCAATGCTTTATAACCAAATTATATTTCCTAAGCTTATGCTACGATTGTATTAGTAGCTTTGATATGATATTTTAAGGAATTAAAAGAGTTGAAGATCTGAATCAAAATGTTCCCTTGCTCCTTTTATAAGTTTTCTTATTTTTCACGAGTATTTTCTTCTATGTCTTGCATCGTCTTAAATTATCATTTCTTATAATTATATTTTGAAGACAGATGTTAGTTCCTCTACACCGGATTTAAAAAAAAGGGTTGCTATTTTTGTGATAAGTATTCATAGAGTTATCATGATCATGAAAATTAAATAGCTGGTAGCTTTCTAAACTTATATTATTAAATTAAATAATAAACTCCATTTGGAAAGTATTAGGCCTACCATCCTAACAATTTTATTCTGATTATAAAAGAGGTCAGCTGGCTACCGACAGGTTTTGCCAGAGATAAACTTTCAATTTTCATACCCTCGTTTTGTTATGACGAATGAATCCGGTTAATAAATAAAGTTATAATTTAATCATCTATTTTTCATGCATGTTTTTATACTGCTAATTATAAATACTGTATTATTATTTCCCGAAATGGGTTTTATAATGTTTTAAAAAGAGGTATTATATTCTCCGATAATAAATCACATGACCCACTTCGGTGGTCGCATGGTCTAACGCGCTACTCTTGCAGTAGACTAGCAGCTGCCGACGGTGGGGAGATTGAGGTTCGAATCTCGTTTTGATGTACTGAAGGGTTTTTTCAAAATTATTTTCTAATCGCCCTCCAAGCAAACATTGGTACACTTTCATATTAATATAATCTTCCACATTATTAAAACCATTAGCGTGATTAGTACATAAGCGTATAACCCAAACGAATAGTTAGACGCGGTGCTAAATAGGAATGCATGCATATATATGACACAGGATCACATTTCATTGAATTTTTGGGATATTTTTTTTTTGCTACTCTCTTAGTTTTTACCGTGCGTCTCACTTCCCATCCGACTATACGCATTAATGAGGATAGTATTATTTAAATAAACTGTGCCAGCATTTGAACGATGAGAGATTGGTAAGCCACCTTAGTATAACCAGCAGAACCCCAACCTCCCATTCACCGGTAAATCAGACTAGATGAGCGTGACATCTTGCCCACGTACCCATCGGTACGAATAATTGTACACATGATGACAGTGAAATTAATCTCAATATTAAAGACGTCAATATTATATGAATAATAAGCGTTCTTACCAACTGCTGTCGGTGACCTGGTGGTCTAGGGGTAAGGTGTCAGACTTCTGTGCTGGAGGCCGGGGTTCAATCCTCGGCCCCGGTACAGATTTATCTGATTACCAAACCCTTCCTTCACCTCTGACAAGACATCTTGTGAATGTGGGGAATGCCAGGCCTCCACCGTGGTTCGGATTCCACGTTAAACTGTAGGTCCTTCATTCCATCTCACAATCACCCTACCATTACACATTAGCGTAAGTGCGTATAGCCCGAACGGGTAGTAAGACGCGGTGCTAATAATAATAATAATAATAATAATAATAATAATAATAATAATAATTACCAACTGCTCAGTAAACGTTGATTTTTTTTTTAATATCGTACGAAATTACTAAACGGAAGGGACATGACATTGTCACCTTATGTGTAGTATATTAGCAGCTCTGGTGGCACAGAACGTTACCCACAGGAGGTTGTCTGCACGTCGTACGCCCAATCAGATGATGTGATGATAGTGAAAATGGAGGTGTAGGCCTGTGGAAGTCTTAAAACTAAATTAAGCCCGATTTACCAACCCCTGGAAACCGTTTGGATCATTCCTCTTAAGAAAAATAAACCCAAAGTACCAGCCGGGAATCAAGCGTGGGAAGTACAAAGTATAATTACGTGGGCGCATATTGGTGTTATATTCATTATGTCATAAGAGTAGAGGCTTTGAAGTACTTGTCATTGTCTTGTAACATTCATACAATTAATATTACCTAACAAACACGTGCTCCTTATTGTTATATGCTTGAGTCAGCCAGACAAACGCAAACCGTTCTCAATGATATAACAAAGTTGTTATTTCAATCAGCTCTAAGTTGTGTAGAGTTACACATCAGTGTTATGGAACTAAACAAAAACATCGAAATAAAGACACGCTGTATTTAAACCATGAAAAGGGTTGAAACTAGGATAGTAGTAGTTGTCAGGGCGTCGCGGTAGGACTAGAATATGCTCTTGTCGCCAGTTAAAGGTAAGGTTACATCACGGGTGTAAACGTACAGAATAACTGTTTCGTAAAGTGACTGGCTTGGGCTGAAGACTATTCTTAGACTTAATCAATAATAACTGACTAGGCCTATGGCACATCTTGTACTATAGTTTATAATAAAACTTAGAAAACCTCCAGGATTATTAGTGTTAACGATCCTACCCGACAATTCCTCCCGGCACTAGAGCCATCCTGATAAAGTGCACATCGAATAGGGGCAGGATAGTGATGATATACGGATATGCCATACGAAAAGCGCGTCGTTCCAGAAAATGCAGTATGAAGAATGCATTTATCCGTGAAATATGTATAGCCGTAGAGATTTGGGACAAGTTTATATGATTCTAACTGAGGGATGCTTATAGTGTAATTATAAACCACTGCAACCATAACAGCGCTCTAGTGGCCGTGGTTTGTACTCGTGGCTATGGAGTCTTGGGAGATCTATATGAATGAATGGGGCTCAAGCTTAGACATATGCAAAAAAAAATGTTTATTTTTAGGAAATGGTCTTACATTTGCTTGATAACAAGATGAAATAAACACATAAAAGCCAGTCAGGATTCCAACCTTCTTGCCCTGGTCAGTCACTTCAATATCCCCCTCTCTCTCAGTCACGTTATGACGTAATATATCCACCTGCGATTCTGTCCAAACTTAAAACATACACTTTCCCTTATGAGAAAAGTTGAATGTAGGCTTCCACCACTGACCCATATTTTGTAACTCGGCTTACTGCAGATCCCACAACGTTGTACGTAGGTGGAGAAGACGGATAAAAAGGGGCTGTACACCAAAAGGATCAAGTTTTCAACCGGGTCAGTCGATGGAAGGAAGGTTAAACACAGCAAACACACAATTTAAATAATAAACAGCAATAGGAGATGCGTTATTCCCTATTTACACGTTTCTCCAGTCTCTCTCTGTACAGTATGTTAATGAAAATGATCTATATAAAATTACCAAAGAAAAAATAAACAAAACAAGTTAAATAACAATAGTATTGTATTCAATCAAAATAGTTATTTCAAATGAACAAGAGTGAACGTGAATTAATTCTTACTTAATAAAGTAAACTATATTACTACTCACAAAATTAATCCAAAGTATTAAAACAGTAATCTATTAGTAAATAAAACTAGTGAAACTTAATACCATTCATAAAATGACTAAAGTTGTTTTATAATACATCAATATTCTATTAAGTTAGCTACATAAGTAGTTTATATCCATAAATATACAAAATAGCACTTTAGAATTATTACATTAAGAGGAAATAAATATAAAAATAATAACAAATATTCACGAGTAAATCCAATATTAAAATTATAAGGTTCATACGGTTAATATGATCTATCATGTTGTGTGTGAGATTATAAATAGGTTACTGTGTATAAGATGAATTTAAAAATAAATCAATACTGAAATATATAAATACTATATTTCATGAAACTAAACAATTTAATAGTCTAATTTCACCTAAAAAAAATAAAGAATAAGAAGCAAATATATTTAAGGAAGGTACAAAAATACTTGGTACGATATATATTAATATGTTAAATATATAGTATTTAAATCATATTAAACATTTGTGTATACTTCTTAGTCAGTGAAAGTGTTTCATGAAAAATTATTTCAGTGGTTTTATGATTATAAGTTTTATCGGGGTTTTTTGAGGTTTTTTTTGTAAATGTTTGCGCTTTATTAAAAAGAATTTGGTTTATTTTGATGATTCGTTTTTTTTTTATTCTTGTACCGATAGCGAGGCAATAAAATAAGTGAGGAAATGTTGTTCCTCTTAAAATATACAACCAAGCAATTGTGTGTGTGTGTATATATATATATATGTGTGTGTGTTTTTATATATGTCAATTAATGTCATTATACTCAAAATAATACTACATTTCACTTATCAACAACATTTTAATTGGTCTTAGTGAAGTCAATAATATATAAGGATTGGATGGCTAGCAATTGAATAAAAGTTAATAAAATTGCACTAATCATATAAAATTTACATAAATTAATATGAAGATATTTTATAAAATGCTGTATGCAATGGATGACATTTATGTTAAAAAATAACATTTATGATCTACACTTATGAATGTCCGATTATTTTCCCATACAAATGTGTTTATTAAAACTTTTTTAATCCATTATAAAACATCAAAGTAGTTTTTTAGTAAGTGGTTTTAAATATGTCTTAGCCAAGTCTATATTTTTTTATTTTACAAAGATAAATAACTAGAGAGTATTAATTTGAATTGTGGTAATTGTGGAAGTACTTAAAATTTATATATTTAATACAAAAAAATCAATCTAACCATTTTCTTTTTATTGTGAATCACGTTTCTTAAGCAAATATGTTTAGTTTATGTAATATTTTATTATATCATAAAATGGATGTTATCTTTTCAACGTCACTTTATAAAAAAGTATTATATTTCACAAGTGTACGCTGACCATTTTTAATATCCATTCCAAAAATTATTTTTATCAACTAAGATGTGAAAACAAAGTCTAACTGCTAAAGTTTTAGCTGATCCTATCCTTCGAAGACCGTACTGCATCTCTGATAAAAACTAGATCATTAGACTGTATATAGTCTACTCTTGCTACATCTCTGCAACGCACGTTGCGTTTAAATCTATCTCACGGGGATTTGAGGTAAGCCGTGTTACAAAATGTGTTGGCCCGAGGTGCGAAGAAGATCCACAAAAGCAATAAAGTTAAGTCATGAGAAAACGCGTGAACTGATACAAAAACAGTGCCTTTATGGCGTCACAACATCCAAAGTTCAGAAAATTTAATCATATGTTTGAAATATTGAGAAAAATGTTCTGTGTATATTACACCTTTTATTAATAAATAATGTTACAGGCTGGATGGGTCACATTATGATAGCAATTAATGGATTATACAGTGATGTCATAGATGACAAAGTTGAAGGACAAAAAGGATTAAGAAAACTAAGAATGCACCTTATGGAGGACCTTAAACAAGGAATAGAGATTAAATTTTAGGATTTAAAAAAATACAACGGTTTTCAATTCGTAAAACCTAATTAATTCTTTCTCTCTTAATCCACCAAATATATATTAAATTTAAATTCTAGTTACTATTTAACAATGACGAACCTTGTAAGGATCCTATGAATTGTTTGTATTTCCTCTATATGTTTGTTGTGAAGGTTCCTATGCTGATGCAACAGGCCCTGTAATTACTATATAATAATATAATAATATTTAGCACAGCATCTTACTACCCGTTCGGGTTATACGCTTTTAAGTGCTAATTACTCTAATGGATTGAGAATTGGGAAGGTTGAATTAGAGGAAGTGAACCCGCATTTGCGTGGAGGAAGAGTGGAAAACCATTTAAGAAAAACCACCCTCAGTTCACCGGACCTAGATTCGAACCTCGATCTACCCGTCCTCAGCGGTTGAGCTCAACACGACAAGCGTGTTAGCCAACTACGCCACTGAGGCGGGTTAGTTACTATAAATAGCATCAATGAACCCAACAAAGATCAGCAGTAGAAAATTAATACAACTGAGATAAATTCGGGTCAAAGACCTCTCTTTGTTCAACCAAAAACACCAAAATATTTATTTCCGAAATAGACATATCATATGTCCCCATTATCGGATTGTTCTTGAGAAAGAGAATGACTATATTGTATTACAGTTTACGTTTCTCTCTACAATCTCCTTTCCACCACGTTCTCAAAAGAAAAAAAAGGGGAGAGAATATAGTTAACACGGACTTCTCCAGTTGCTTCAAAAGAACGAGTCAAAGTTGTCGACTTCAATAGAAAGAGATAAACCCTTGGCATGAAGTAAATACCCTCCCCTCACCCTTTATGTCATCTTTCGCTCTCTGCTTTTAGCCAAATACTCGCGAGCTTTGTTGTGTTTGCTGAGAACCGTAGAGTAACGTTAAATCGAGACCATTTTAATTTCAAAACACTAATTTTTAACATTTATATTTAGGAGTATTTAAAGGACACGTTCAGAGTATATCAGCCAGTGTTCGGTGGGCACTTGATCTAAACCTCTGCTTTGAAAGTGACAGGGACTTAAATCTAAAATCTGACATATATTGCTACCCTCATATTTTATATAATATACGAGCAATTGGGTGGTAAAAGAAAGATAGTATAGGGTGATTTTCATTTAATTGCGTTGGTTTTTGATCCTTGTCTTATATATTGTAAAAGATTTTACCATTTTTATTTCACAAACAGAAATACACACCTAACAGATGGAACATGATTAAAATAGAATAAGAATTGGAACCTTTCTCCCAAAGGAGAAAGTAAGTTTTAAAACAAGAGCTTCTACATTTTGAATAATAGTCCTGTTACACTACATTTTGAACAATAGTACCGTTACACCACATTTTGAAAAATAGTATATTTAAACCACAATTTGAAAAATAGTCTATTTACACTACATTTTAAAAATAGTCATGTTACACTACATTTTAAAAATAGTCATGTTACACCACATTTAGAAAAATAGTCCCGTTACACCACATTTTGAATAATAGTCCCGTTACACCACATTTTGAATAGCAGTCCCGTTACACCACATTTTGAATAATAGTCCCGTTACACCACATTTTGAATACTAGTCCCGTTACACCACATTTTGAATAATAGTCCCGTTACACCACATTTTGAATAATAGTCCCGTTACATCACATTTTGAATAATAGTCCCGTTACACCACATTTTGAATAATAGTCCCGTTACACCACATTTTGAAAAATAGTCCCGTTACACCACATTTTGAAAAATAGTCCCGTTACACCACATTTTTAATAATAGTCCCGTTACACCACATTTTTAATAATAGTACCGTTGCACCTTATTTTAAAAAATATTTTATTTAAACTTTTTTTTAAACAATAGTCTATTTACACTACATTTTAAAAATAATCCTGCTACACTACATTTTGAAAACAAATGACTATTTTTCTCGGCCCAACCCCTCTTATCATCTCTATTGAGCCACGTCTTACCGGTCACTTAATTTAAACCCTTATTCACCTTGTTTGAACTCAAACCAGCCAAATTCAAACCGTAAATAAGATACTAGAAGTTTCTTTGTGTCCGTTTCCTGTCAGTTAGGCCAGCAAGGAAGTGATTCGATGGAGAAACTAATCAAATCAACTGTCTACCGCTTCCTCACTATTGACACAAATTACCAACAGAATGTACTTCTCAATGTAGTCAGCCTGGTGTTTACTAAAGGTAGCCAAACCTCCCACCCCTCCACCCCCACCTATATCCGCACACTACCTACCCCCATCCCCTCCCACACATAAATATGGATATATTTATTCCAAAACCTAATTGTATCATCTCTTTACCATTAGTATAGATACAGTAGCCCCATGGCTTCTTTCGTGCTGGCTGACAGTTCACAGCTGACGGCTTTTAAAAGTTACCAGACCAAATTATGTATCCCTACACCAAACCACATGATCTGCAAAAACATGTGTTTAGCATGTCACTTCTGACAGTCTAAATTTATGTATATACCTAAATGTTGACTGTCATAATTCAGCTGTGAGCTGTCAGTCAGGCTACTGTACATGCATATATCTTAGACGGATAAAAATAAGTGGTGTAAAATAAGTTCATGTTTCATTACACGATGTACAAAATTACTTATCTCCGGTACAGATACATTATCCAGTTCTGTGGATATCGCTTAGTCACTGTTAAAGTGTGAACTTAATTTACACGCGTATTATATATGTATGTGCGCGTGTAAAATAATTTGGCCAGGATTAGTTTAGCCAAAATTTTGAAGTAATGTATGTTCAAAAGCTTATAAAAATTGTTAAATACATTATTTTGGATTAAACACAATTTTAATGGAAATACATATTGCGTCCTTAATAATGTTGGTAGGCCTCAAATAGTTGTTTTAAAAATTAAATAATATTTAGCACCACGTCTAACTACCCGTTCGGGTTATACGCTTTAAGTACTAATTACTCTAATGGATTAGGAATTGGGGTGGTTTAATTAGAGGAAGTGAACCCGCATTTGTGTGGAGGGAGAGTGGAAAACCATTTAGAAAAAACCAGCCCCAGTTCACCCAACCGAGATTTGAACCTCGATCTCCCCGTCCTCAGCAGTCGAGCTCAACACAAGCGCGTTAGCCAACTACGCCACCGAGGCGGGTTTAAAAATTAAATAATTCAGAAAGGAGCAGAAAACTAATTTTCAAAATTTACTGATACCAAAATATTTTTTATAAGTATTATTGATTTAAAATATAAGCTATAGATTTGTTTAACAAATTAAGTTATGACAGTAAATTATCATAAAGAGATTATGATCAAGAGATGTTTCAATATTTCATTTAAAATATCACTTTTGCGATTTAAATTAAATTATGTAAGCCGACAATAATACAACTCTTAAAATTTCGTAAAGATTGTATATATTATTTAGTTATTAATACCTGCTTATAAAACATTTACATTACATTAGTAGCGATTTAATTTTTTTTTAAATACCCTCATCGATGGTAGCATGGTTATACCGAATGTGATTTTTGCCCGATTTTTCCTCTTCATCCCTCTGCGCAAATGTGGGTACATTTTCTTTAAGCTTATTTCTTCTTTAACTCTAAGCTGTTAGCTTGGAAAAATATATTTATGAACGGTTACTAAAAAGCTGTGGAAAAAAACACGTAAAATATTCAACTATTTATATAATTTATAGAGTTGTTATCTATTTAATAAAAGCCATGTAGTGTTCATCTATCCAGAGCTTATCTCAAACTTCCCGATAAAGTATAAAGCTGAAGCATCACACATTGATTGGTTAAGTGTTGTTGCTGTAGCTAGCTACCCCTCAAGATTAAGACAATGACCAAGATAATTATATTATCGACCCTGTAATAGATAGGTTCTCACTTAGTTAAATATAATGTTCATATTTTTAAAAATGTCACTAAACAACTTGTATCATGAGATAAAAAATAATCGATGTGTCTCTTATTTACTAAGTATTTTGTTAACGTGATTCAAAATTATGTTAATGTTTAAAAAAAGAAAATGTATTTTAATTGTTCGGGATTAATCAGTCTTACGTCATGTTGGGAAATTGTAGGTTGTTAGTAACACACCTGAGGAGAGGTTAAAAAAAGAAACTTTTCTAATGTAGCTCGCATAAGAATTTACCAACACAACAACAACAAAAATATATGAATATTTTTCCGTTGTGGAGCCAAGAGAGAATGAATAAATTTGTATAAGGTTTTATTTGAAGCTTTTTTTAAAAAAAATATCTTTTTCTACGACCTCCAAATGCAAAGTGACTTGCATAATATATTAGTGTAGAAGCCGCACAAAGGTTTTAACATTTAAACTATAAATAGTAAAGGAATCTATATGCTTTGGATATGGTTCAATTTAGGATATTGCTAATTCCTAAATTTCCGTTTATTTGCCTTGCAACATTTTCCACACCAAACATTTTAGATTCTTTAAAAACATATTTTACAGAGAATGCAATCTATTCAAAGATTATGTTTGCTACAGTAATATAAATATTATGTAGTTCATTATTGTGTGTTTGTTAATTTAAAATTTGGGAATATCAGTTAATCAAAGAGGAATTTTAATAAAATACAAAACGTTACTTCGATAGTTGAATAGATTGCAATCTTAAGACTATCAGGTAAACTAGATAAGTAACGAGTCCTAAAAACATAGTGATTAATCTTAGTCACATATCCTAAATTAACTAAACATTTATATATATAAGATAAGAGGACTCAAATATTTCAGTGATGTGATTTCAAACTTTTTGCTTTTTTTCTAAGTAAACTGAGATTTTATCCATTACAAATCCACAACAAATCGTAAGTACTGATTCTGTTAAATAAAATGGAAGCAGGATAGTCACTTTCTCTAATTGACGCAAAATACTTTCATTAAACAATAACAATCAAAGGAATTAAAAAGCCCAGAGAAACTTATGTTAACAAGTTATCTTCACATAGTGACACAATATATTTACTTTAAACATGATAAGAAGTTAGGCTAAGCTTAAATTTAAAAATACGATTAAGCTCAAAATGTTCAAAGTGAATCAAAGCCGAAAAATATTTATATATAATACCCACCATAGTGGCACTTTAGTTACCAACTCTTCAAGTGAAGTGTTTCCTAAATCGAGGTGAATGTAAAAATGGTATCTTCTGTGGTTGGACCTCCCTTATAAACAAAGTGTGGCCCAAACGACATTCGTCCGGGTATGGAAAGAGAGGGGAAGGAGTAGGGGGTGTCCAAGGTCCCACTTGAAGGTTCGAGGATAATCTAGAACGGCCGAGAATAGGCCCCTTTCGTCCAGAGCTGAGGTACCTGTATGATGCGCAATCTCTTCTGCGACGCGTTCATAACAACCAGCGCCGGGTGGAATTCGGTCAGATAGCCTTCCTTCCGCTGCGCACCGTAGTGAAGCTCATAACGGAGTAGGCGCATGCGCTAAGAAGGAGCAGACGCTTCTCGTGGGAATAACAGTCCAGTCAAGCTGTTTTCCTAGCTGGCGTAATCTTCCTCCTTTGACTGAATACACGCGCTTGCGGTGATATTTTAGCCTCTAGGCAAGATTAAATTAATTGGATAATATGGTAAGATGAAGTGAACATTTATTTGGTGGGGCCTATATTTTGATATTGTAGAGGTTTATTTGTATTTATTGTGTCTTCTTGTAGCTTACTTAGACCAATTGATAATTGCTTAGCATACGCTAAAAACTGTACTCTTTTGTATAAAGCCCTACTTTAAAAAAAATTAAACTAACTTATACTTATACAGAAGTAATATATTTTCATAGTAAAAATACTATTGTTTATTATTTTAAGCAGGCTTATTTATTTAATTTGTATTATTTTTAAATCCATATTATATGTTGGAATTGTTTATATCTTTCAGATACGTGTCAAGCTTGTATGTACCTAAGTTTTGCCTCGACACGCCAATGAAGTGAAAGCTGAGTGACAATTATGTCAATATAATAATCCCAATTTAATCAAATCTATGATTTACGTGTAGTCTTAATTCGGGGGGTCCTTTTTGCTATTTCATGAGTGTTGTTTTTCTTTCGAATACGACGAATCCTTCAACAATGGGTTGTCAATGTTGTTATGTTACAATTCTCACCAGTGGTGCCAATAGAAATCTGCTTTTGAGGAAAGGGGTCGTATAATTTATAGATGCTATTATTTCTGTACTTATTAATAAACCGAGAAATTTATATCTACTTTCCATGTGAATTATGATATACCAAGTCGTAATCATTGTATTAAAGCTTAATCAATAAATTTAAAAAAAATCCTCATGATATTATATTAAAAATGCAGTTTTGTTTTACGATGTAATTTCTGCCAACTTCGAGAGAGAGAGAGAGAGATAGAAGGGAAAATACTCCCTTCTCTCTTCACCTGAATGCACCCTTGGTTCTTTTCACATCGTCTTGATATATGTTTAGGCTGTACGCATACATCAATTACTCCGGGAGATTTTAGTAAATGAGGTATAATTTTAGTTTAAAGGTACCCACATTTGTTTCAGAGGAGTTTGGCTAGACAATTTAGTAAAAGCTACCCTTCCTACACCCAAACGGGACTAGACCCTTAATATAATCGTAGCCAGTAAACTGATATTACACCAGAGTGACGCTTTAGACAATACTACCCCTGATTCATATATAATTTTCAGAATTTTTCACCAAGTTTATTGTATAGGGAGCCACTAAATCATATTTTCCAGACACTACAAAGCGAGAACAGTGACCAAACTAAGACTTTAAGGGATTTTGACCTAATTCATCTTTGATTACTTGTGGTTTGATACATTATAATCATTTAAACGAATTTATTTAAGGATTAAGCATTAAAAAGGTCAATTATGAATGAGGTCACAAGAATTTACTTTATAGTAAGGAGTAGACCACACTGGAGTGAAACCAGTGTACTAAAGCTATCTGGATATAATATATGTTTGGAGCCAAATTTTTACTCCATGAAAAGAACTAAACCTGATACACAGCAACGGAGTGAAACCAGAGCAATCTGTCGGGATATAGCTCTACCATCAAGTAACAATATATGTATGGTTATGAAGGAGTCACTCAGCTATACATCCTACTCTCATTACTCCATGCTGATAATTAAACCTGATACATAACAAAGGAGTGAAACCAGTGCAATCTGTCGGGATATAACTCTACCATCAAGTAACAATATATGTATGGTTATGAAGGAGTCACTCAGCTATATATCCTACTATTGTTACTCCATGCTGATAATTAAACCTGATACATAACAAAGGAGTGAAACCAGTGCAATCTGTCGGGATATAGTTCTACCATCAAGTAACCATATCTGTGTGTGTATGAAGGAGTCACTCAGCTATATATCCTACTCTCGTTACTCCATGCTGATAATTAAACCTGATACACAGCAACGGAGTGAAACCAGTGCAATCTGTCGGGATATAGCTCTACCATCAGGTAACCATATCTGTGTGGGTATGAAGGAGTCACTCAGCTATATATCCTACTCTCGTTACTCCATGCTGATAATTAAACCTGATACACAGCAACGGAGTGAAACCAGTGCAATCTGTCGGGATATAGCTCTACCATCAAGTAACCATATCTGTATGGGTATGAAGGAGTCACTAAGCTATATATCCTACTCTCGTTACTCCATGTCGAGAATTAAACCTGATACATAACAAAGGAGTGAAACCAGTGCAATCTGTCGGGATATAGCTCTACCATCAGGTAACCAATTCTGTGTGGGTATGAAGGAGTCACTCAGCCATTATATCCTACTCTCGTTACTCCATGTCGAGAATTAAACCTGATACACAACAAAGGAGTGAAACCAGTGCAATCTGTCGGGATATAGTTCTACCATCAGGTAACCGTATCTGTGTGGGTATGAAGGAGTCACTCAGCTATATATCCTACTCTCGTTACTCCATGCTGAAAGCTAAACCTGATAAACGGGGCACCAAACTGCCTCGGATTTTATTTATTGGAAGTACTCGTTGGTTTTTGTTGGACGATGAATGTGGTCGTATTTCCCCGGTGAAAAGATCGGCGGTCATGTTGGCACATTTACATTTAGGGTCCGGGTTTGGGCCGACTTCGCCAGGATTGGGAGAAACGGGGTGGCGCGGGAAATAATGGGATTTCACATGAGATTGCACCATTCCTCCAGAAGAAATGTAGCCTCGAGATAAGAAGTGATATTTCTCCGTCACCAGGAAGAAGAGGCTGGATGTGAAATACAAATAAAAATAATTAAAAGATGCTATAGCGTTAGGTAAGCTCAACAAATAATAATTGATTGATTCTGGAAAACATGCGGTTGTGGACTAAGTGTTGGGATCATTTAATCTGGTTTGCAGGTTTTGAAGAGGTCGGAGATCGAGTCCCATCCTGTGTTTTTCCTGAAAAGGGTTTCCCCCTCTGCATCCATGCAAGTGATGCTACATATTCTCTATATTCTATATTTCTCATCCCTATCCCATTTTTGTAATTTCTTCTTCTGGTTTGAAATAATATGCTTCCACAGAAACTTTTAACCTCCATCCTGGCAGTAAGCGCGGCCATTTTTGTATTTAAGCATAATAAACCGAGCTGAAAATTATTTAAAAAAATTCTTGGCAAAAAAATTTACTTCAAGATAGAAAAAAAAATATTTTTGTGTCAGTGTAAAACTTTTCAGAAATATTTAAGATTTTTTTATTCAAAGCTATATCTATAAATATAATTCACCAAATCAGATTTAAATACAATGAATGACGTGGGAAATTCCCATCTTACTCGGTATCTTAATGTACGTATTCAAACACACTAATGTGCTTACATTGGTGAAGGTAGAACTTGGATTAAAATGTTCCCGTGGTGGGAAAAGGGGTAAATCATTTGGAAAAATAGCACCCGCAGAATCCCCGGTCGGAATTCAAACCCCTAACTCCCTGTAGCAGACAAACCAGAATATATGAGCCCGACATACAGTCCACGTAGCCATTGATGCAAGTAAGATACAACTCCTCAATCTATTCGATTTCATTGTTTATATCTTAATTCCTCTCATATCAAGTGAAATTATTGTAATCGAGAAAATTTTCTAACTCTAAATTATGTTCGATCTTAACTTTATATGTAAACCCAAATAAATGGTATCACACAGTCACACAAACTTTCTCATAGTGTGTGTTGTTTATTTTAGCACCACGTCTTACTACCCGTTCAGGTTATACGTCTATGAGTCGGTGACCTAGTGGTCTAAGGGTAGGGTATCAGACTTCTATGCTGGCGGCCGAGGTTCAATCCTCAGTCCCGGCAAAGATTTATCTGATTACCAAACCCTTCCTTCACCTCTGACTTCACCCTACCATTGCACATTAGCGTAAGTGCGTATAACCCGAACAGGTAGTAAGACGCGGTGCTAATAATAATAATAATAATAATATACGTCTATGAACTAATTACATTAGTGGGTTAGGGATTTGGACGGCTTAATTTAGAGGAAATGCTTCCGCTCTTGCGTGTAAGGATAGTGGAGAACCATTTAGGAAAAACATCTCTCAGTGCACCCGACCAGGATCGAACACTGATCTCCCAGCCTTTGGCAGTCTAGTTCAACACGAGAGTAGCGTGTTGAACCACGTGGCTACCGAAGTGGTTTATTATGTATTATAGCCAAGGAGAAAAATTTCAAAAATATATATTTACAGTAAACTACCCTTAAGTAAACTTTCCTCATAAAATTAAACACATCATCTTTTTAATCACAGTATTATTATTATTATTATTATTAGCACCGCGTCTTACTACCAGTTTGGGTTATACGCACTTACGCTAATGTGTAATGGTAGGGTGATTGTGAGATGAAATGGAGGACCTACAGTTTAACGTGGAATCCGAACCACGGTGGAGACCTGGCATTCCCCACATTCCCAAGATGTCTTGTCAGAGGTGAAGGAAGGGTTTGGTAATCAGATAAATCTGTGCCGGGACCGAGGATTGAACCCCGGCCGCCAGCACAGCAGTTTGACACCTTACTCCTAGACCGCCATGTCATCTTTAATCACAGTAAATATTCTTTATATGTATATATATTTTTTTTAAATCCAAATTGTTCAAATATTTTTGAACAAATTTCACATACATCTGTTAACTACCCTAAATTTTTGAAATTTTTATTATAATTTATAATACTCAATATGAGAACGTTTGTGTGATTGTGTCGTGCCATTTATTGTATCATACGGACTAACACTTCAGTTCAATGAAAATAAGTATTGTCAGAGTTGTCGGCCTTTTATTTACATAAAATTATTTGTGTTTTTCAAGTTTTCCAGAAGGAAGTGCCTTTTTTTCAGAAACTTTACATACAGAGTAATATAAAGGAATGAAATTACATCTCAAAATATTGTGAAATCATGCCATAAGTGAAAGAACAGGAATGTTGGACGTTGATGAGGAAATTATGCAGCCACTACACGACCCAATGTTTCAAGGGGATGAAACGTTTCGAAAAAACACCGTTTGAATCAACGCACTGATTTCTTCAGTTTACTATTTCTTCCGTGCTAATACCTACTATTTAAGGCTTTTAGTTTACTCTCCCAAATTCATAACTACTTTTTTTTTGTGACCTGGTGGTCTAGGGGTAAGGTGTCAGACTTCTATGCTGGTGGCCGGGGTTCAATCCTCGGTCCCGGCAAGAATTTATCCGATTACCAAACCCTTCCTTCACCTCTGACAAGACATTCTTATGAATGTGGGGAATGCCAGGCCTCCACCGTGGTTCGGATTCCACGTTAAACTGTAGGTCCTTCATTTCATCTCACAATCACACCCTATCATTACACATTAGCGTAAGTGCGTACAACCCGTAGTAAGACGCGGTAATAATAATAATAATACTTTTTTTTACTCACTTACTCTTACCTGGTTTTCGTGGTGCTTGTAAAACCAGATAGTTCTTAGATGGTTGGTCATCTACCTACAGCTTATTTATTTTTAAACATAAAATCCATTTTCATAAGTTACTTTCAGTAAGTAACTTTACCCCTCAAAATTGTTTTATTTTTCTACTTCCCCAAACCAGACTGAAGCTATTGGTGAATCAGTTATCTATCTACAAGACTTCCTCTATGATGACGGTAAATTGTAAGTTAGTAGCCTGAAATACTATTGAAATTGTAAAAAAAAAAGGGAGCCTTAAGTCACGCACTTCCTGATTCGACGGAACGGTTGAATGACTCAGGAAATGGAGCTCATGCAAGCTAGCAATAATTCCTGCTTCACGGTGGCTTCAAGCAGAGCCACTGCCTACTTCTTTTACCCAATGAAATATTTTACATTTCCTCCAACATTATTTTCTCTAAAAGAACCACGCCCAACTCGATTCATCTGATAATTATGTGGTTTTTTTTTGTTGTTGTTCAAAAGGTTGGTATGTCTAATGTCCCGTACACACGGCCGAAGCTTTCGTCCATAATTAATTTCAAGTCAATTTCTACCCTGTGAAAGATGTTTGAAGGAGCCAATCTCACAATAGACTATACTGCCGATAATGGGGAGTTAAGGGTTCTAATCTCAGTCGGGTGTGCTGAGAGGGTTTTATTGAAATAGGTTTCCACTCTCCCTTCACGTGAATATGAGAACATTTCCTTCAAGTTAAATCCTTTCTCGCCTCTATCCCATATGTGTAATCAGTTTATTTACACATATTGAGTGACCTGGCGGTCTAGGGGTAAGGTGTCAGACTTCTGTGCTGGCGGCCGGGGTTCAATCCTCGTTCCAGGCATAGATTTATCTTATTACCAAACCCTTCCTTCACCTCTGACAATACATCTTGTGAATGTGGGGAATGCCAGACCTCCACCGTGGTTCGGATTCCACGTTAAACTGTAGGTCCTCCATTTCATCTCACAATCACCCTACCATTACACATTAGCGTAAGTGCGTACAACCCGAACGGGTAGTAAGACGCGGTGCTAATAATAATAATAATAATATATCAATTATATATGTGGATGGTATATACACACCCGTACTCGAAAATAGCTCTCGAGAAAATGCCACGAGTGATGTTTTCGGGTTTACAAACCGTTGATTTTGAAAGTGTGACTTGCAATCGATCAGAATATAACTATGATCGCATGACCCAGAACTGGCCATAGAGTTTTTGATAAATTGAGAGTTGGTTCCGGTCATAAATATCCCGGTTAAATAACAAGCTAACGTTCCTACTTAGGGTTCTAAGCCCGAGCACAAGATGGCCTGGTAAGCAACCAATAGGTTTTAGCCGGGATCGGGGAGATTAAATTCTTATAAGGTTAGTGATCAATAAGGAGGGCGAGAAACGACCTCTCAGAGCTACAATATTAAAAACATATAACAAACGCGAGCCATGCCAGATGGGCAGAAAGACCCATAGGTTGATCACCGCAACAATATGAACACCAGTAAGGCGTTAGGCACCCAGATTTACCCAAGGAACGCCAACCAATACCTAACTAGGTCTAACCATCAGGCCTGTAACAACCTGGGCAGCCCCTTTCATGCCTGAAGGCCCTGCAGACTACAACGTGGTCGTGCAGGCAGGGTAGGGAGACACGCCTTTTACTGAGCGGCTGGTCTTAAGGACCGAGTGATAACAGTGACACGAGACATCACAGCATGCAATACAAGATTAAAGACTTGACATACATCACATAAAATATACCCACGAGAGCTACATATTTAGCACCGCGTCTTACTAACCGTTTGGGTAATACGCTTAAGAATTAATTACGTTGGTGGGTTAGGGATTGGCAAGTTTGAATTTAGAGGAGGTGAATCCAAATTTCCGTGGAGGGAGGGTGGAAAACAATTTAAGAAAAACCACCCCTAGTTCACCCGACCGAGATTTGAACCTCTATCTTCCTGTCCTTGGCAATCTAGTTCAACAAGATACTATCACGTTAGCTAACTAAGTCACCGAGGCGGGTTTGTTGGGTTATAGTTTAGTATTTATGAACCTGTCTACCGTGCATACGCACGATAAAAAAAAAAGCACATTTATGTGAAAAACCACCCTTATTATATCTAGGAAAAATGTCCGTCCCAAACTCCCCGTCTTTGAATACCAGACAAGATTATCTTGACGTTTAGTCCGCGTACCTACCGATTCAAATTATAAAAATAATGAAACTAGATCTGTATCCCAGTATTAGTATATTTAATATAAAGACTGTTTACCTATCACCCGCCTCGGTGGCGTAGTTAGCTAACGTGCTTGTAGTGTTGAGCTCGTCTGCTGAGGACGAGGAGACCGAGGTTCGAATCTCGGTCGGGTGAACTGGGGGTGGTTTTTCCTAAATAGCTTTCCACTCTCCCTCCACGAAAATGTGGGCTCACTTCCTCTAATTCAACCTTCCCAATTCCTAATCAATTAGCGTAATTAATACTTAAAGTGTATAACCTGAACGGTTAGTAAGACGCGGTGCTAAATGTTTACATATCATTAAACTATAGCATTTGATTTTATATAAGGGGAAATAATTTCTTTACGTACATTTTTACAACACCATGATACATAAATGTGGGTACAAGGTTTCTTCATTGTACCCCAAAAGTGTCCTTGCTACTAAAGCCACATTGTCTTTTGAAAATCTCCAAGAAATGTAACGAGCTCTGAACAAACCTCCATTCATATTGCCGACTCTTTGTAACTGTAATAGTAAGTAGCATTCTAAGTGCTGTACAAACTTCTCCTTGTACTTTAAACTTCACTTTATAACCGTTTCCATGCTAATCCCAGCCAATTTTACTGCGAGTACTTTCACCTTCCACCTTCCACCCTCCTCTTAGAACGCCCAACCCCCGCGACCAACCATCCCCCACATTGCCACCCCTCTTACTACCACTTTACACCACTGGGACTTGTCGCCGGCGAGTAATTGAATCTCCAATTACTTGTATCTTCTATTACAACAGATCAGTCTACTCCATTCAGACACGTACCTGTGGGCAAGGGGACTAAGGCGTCAGATTAGTCTAATCTGTATTGCTGGTGATAAAGAGGTCAGAGTTAGAATATATATATATATATATATATATATATATGCATCTAAAGGTGTACTCACATTTGTGTGGGGGGAAAGAAATAAGCCAATTATTATTATTATTATTATTATTATTATTAGCACCACGTCTTACTACCCGTTCGGGTTATACGCACTTAAGCTAATGTGTAATGGTAGGGTGATTATGAGATGAAATGGAGGACCTACAGTTTTACGTGGAATCCGAACCACGGTGGAGGCCCGGCATTGCCATTTAGTAAAAAACATATCATATATACACATATTTAGGTGGCAATACTTTTACATTTTGTGTTCGAAAAGCTTATATATATTTCCGTATAGCTTGAAATTTATTGGTTTTATAAAAGTATGTTTCGAAAAAAAGATTTGTATTATAAATAAACCTACATATTTTCAATGATAGGTAATTTCATATATCAAATAGTTACTGAACTATGAAAAATAATAAGAATCTACGCATCAAACCGGAACCATTAAAGTCATTTAGACAAAATATTGAGGGTAACCATTTTGTTTGGAATATTTATAAATGTTCATAAATGAAATTTAATCAAAATTGTTAGAGCCGATTTTGAGAAAATCGACTTTTTCTCTTTTTTCCCCCTAAGCTACCCTTAATTTTAGGGTTAGATATCCAATTCCAAAAACCCTTGGTAGTACCCTATAAAAACCCTGGGTATCAAGGTTTTGCCAGATCTGTAAAAGAGTTTAGACTCTAGTTGTAGGTACAGACAAGACCGACGGAAATTCAAAAAACACTTTTTTCGGATTCGGGGGGTCATGAAACGTCGAGATTCATCAAAATCTCGAGTTAGATTTCTTTACGATCACAATAATGTCTATACCTGTATGATAGCGAGAAAGTAAAATGAAACGATCATAGAGCTAAGAAATATTTTTTCGTTGTTTTTTATTTATTTTTTATAATTTAATAGTTTAATACTAAGATTTAAAAAAAAAAATTGACGAGACAAACTATTTTTTCCTGACTTCTCAGCAAAGTCTCACCATTCCTGTACTAAAGTGTCCCAAACCTTTCCTTTGAGGTTTCTATCTAAATATTCTTCAGTTTTAGCTCACCATAATTACGGAATGATTTAATAAAGGTTTATTATTTCAGTCAAAAACTCCTTATGGTAGTAACGCAAGTAATTCACGGTTCAGAAAAAAACGATCAGTCTCAACAAAAGTCTGCATTCCGACAACTGACGAGATCCTGTTGTAATAACAAGAGCTCGGGGAAACTAACGCATGCGCAGTGAAATAGAATGACTTGAAGACATTCAAGCCACTATAAGACACATGGACTTCTCCGCGTGCTTCCCCGAAATATATCCAACCATTCGGATATCCATGAAGAAGTCGACATGGTTTTCCCCGAATGGTTTTGCTGTATCACACATGATTCTTCGCCACAATGAAGCTTCTCTAGTAAACCCATGGGGAAATCGGTGTGTGTAATTCACCCTTTACATTATCGCTCAACTTGGGTTATTTAGTTTCTTCCCTGGTGGTGTATTGCGGGTGAACTACCTCTCCCCTCCCGTTCAACCCTTGCTGANGGTAGGTGGTATTTCACCTGCGAGCAAGCTAACCCAACCGCCCGCACGGAAACAAATTAAAAGTGGTGGCTTTCCTTCAGACGGAAGCGATGGGTTACCCGCGGGTTAGTTCCGGGTGAGTGGGTCCTTCGCGCTTGGGTCCACGAGTAGGGTTAAAAGTGGTGGGGGGTGGGGCGAAACTGCGGTAATGTTTTAACAAAGTGCTTGCTAGCTTTTGAGGCAGAACTTTGTTTATCTCTCTCTCTTTCTTTAACTTTTACTGCAGTTACTCTCAGGCCCTATTTTATTTCAACCCCTAATAATTGTCTAGGTATAAATATAGATATGTGTAATGGTTAAACGTCAAGTAGGTGTGCGGGAATATCGCTAGAAGCTGAGTGGGAGCCCAAGTCCAAGATTATATTTTTGTTGTGGTCATATAAAACTACTTTTAATTGTTAACATCCATTAAGAGATCTACAATAGCCCCGCGGCTTCTTTGGTGCTGACTGACAGCTCACAGCTAACTTCTGACAGTCAACATTTAAGTATACACCTAAATTTTGACTGTCAGAAGTGACAGCTGCCAAACACATGTTTTTGCAGATCATATGGTTTGGCGTAGAGATACATAATTTGGTCTGGTAACTTTTCAAAGCCGTCAGTAAGCACCAAAGAAGCCATGGGGCTACTGTAGGTAATGAATAATGTTTAGGTTCTCTGCAGACATGTTTGAATATAGCTTATCTTGTTATGGATGTCATTTAATCACCCATCAGTTTTAAAATATGGTTTAGTAGCTGTTTCAAAAATGATTATTCTTTGATCTAATATATTGAGATATTAAAAATCTGTTTATAATAATATTTTGACGTTTTCATCTTTATTTTTCAAAGAAGTGAAGTCTATTGTGGATGTAGAAGTTGAAGCAAATGAGATATTTACTTTGTACCTCGTCATTTCTTAACTTCACACACTTCTAACGTGAAGAGTGATTATAGTTGTTGTTAGCACCGTTTCTTACTACCCGTTCGGGCTATGTGCATAAGTATTAATTGCGCTAATAATTTTAGGGATTAGGAAATTTATAGGAAGTGTACCCAGATTTGAGTGTAGGGAGAATGGAAAACTACCCTCAGTACACCCGACCAAGATTCGAATATCGATCTCCTCATCATCGTAGCGCATGATTATTAGTTAACTTAATGTTTTACCCCGAGAAGACATAGTAAGAGTAATTTAAAATAATTATTATAAATCATAATAGTAGTTATTATTCCACTGAAAGAATTAGAATCATATTTTGTAAAGAAAAAAGACAACTTTTATAATGATCTAGGTTCGGGTCCAAACTCAGATTTTCAAGCCGCGCCCATGACAAGAACATTAGTCCTTCCCATCCTTCAGATGAAAAATTTTTTTGACTTCATCTTACTATCCGTTTTGGATTATACCTCTTTTAACTAACTACACAATGTCTTAGGGATATTGAAGGTTGAATTTAGAGGAAGTGTGCCCGCAGGGCAGGGTGGAAAACCATTTATGGAACACACTATCAATAAACCCGGCCGGGACTTATACCCCAATTTCTTAGTGACTGGAAGCCCCGTTTAGACGAGACAGGCGTTTAGGTCCAAGTGCTCACCTATGGGAGTTGTTACTGGAAAATAGTTTCAAAAATCCACTAAGCCTACTTCCATATACTCACACATTAAGCATTGGAATGGCTCTAATGACTCACCCTCGTGTCTTTTATAATTAAAAACCTAGTATTTTCATTCTTTCGTCTATTCCATGTACTATAATTCTCGATAGTTAGAGATAAGCCTTTTCTCATTTGTCTCGAACGATCATGAACTTACTGTAGCTATTATTATTATTATTATTATTATTATTATTATTATTATTATTATTATTATTATTAGCATCGCGTCTTACTACCCGTTCGGGTTATACGCACTTACGCTAATGTGTAATGGTAGGGTGATTGTGAGATGAAATGGAGGACCTACAGTTTAACGTGGGATCCGAACCACGGTGGAGGCCTGGCATTCCCCACATTCACAAGATGTCTTGTCAGAGGTGAAGGAAGGGTTTGGTAATCAGCTAAATCTGTGCCGGGACCAAGGATCTTACTGTAGCTGTTTCATTTTTAGTTTCTCTCAACCCTTCGGGTGGAATTCGAACTCAAGATTTTGATTGATATCGACGTTCACGACTCACTGAACCGGAAATAGTGTTATTTTTTTGTGGTGCCGTCAGTTTGTCTGTTTGTTGGCTAAGACCGAAACAATTTCAGTGAGCGGGCTAGAACTTGGTATCTAGGATGCTTATAGGGTTGTTCGGAGGTGTTTTTGTAATTTATATATCAACTCATACATAATACAAAGGGTAGTTTACCTTAGAGCCGAAAGAAAAAAAATCAATTCTGTCAAAATTGACAAACGATTTGTGAACAATATTCGTATCTTGGCATTGTTTAATATTACAATAATAAAAAAACGCCTTATTTTCCCATTAAAATACTTAAAATAGGGTACTTTACATAGGCGGATATTTTCAATTTTGATCGTATCCCCACAACTATTTGAGATATGAAATTATTTAACATTGCAAAGCTGTAGCATTATTAAAAATAAAAAACTTTTATTTGAAACATATTTTTATAAAACCAATAGTTTCTGAGCAAATATATTTTTTAAATCGAAGTCAGGAAAAATCGGATATTGGTGTACTGAAATGTTACTTTCTTAGCATTATGTTCTGTAACAGCGTATATTATTAAATCTATGATATTTGGTGGAAATATGATGTTCCTTTTTCCATTGTGTTTCTGCAACAATGTCTTACGAGTTTTAAGTAAATATATTCATTGTTGTGTAAGGGGGTGAGAGAGTCTTTGTGGTACACACCGTACAAGTAATAATTCTAAGTACTTAAAAATTTGAAAATTAGTATTGGCTTTTATATTGAGTCTGTGGTGTGTAAGAGTACATCCAAGTTCAAGACGAGTCTGGCTCTAATTTTTAATTACCTCAACTAGTTGGAGTGACAAATCATGTGAAGCAGTTTCTTGGCATTCCTTAAACAATGTATAGTTCTCATCTCCCAAAAAAATGAGCTATACTATCCATTTTGTTATTTACATTACAGTTAGTTAATTATTGATCTTTTTACGTGTTATTTATTTAACCATTTATTCTGTGAAGAGCAACCACAATAAAAAAAACATCTTCATGCGACACTGGTAAAAATTACAAGTGGGCCTATACAAATACATACAGTAGCCCCGTGGCTTCTTTGGTGCTGACTGACAGCTTACAGCTGATGGCTTTGAAAAATTACCAGATCAAATCATGTAACCCTACGCCGAACTATATGATCTGCAAAAACGTGTGTTTATAGGCTGTCACTTCTGACAGTAGACATTTAGGTATATACCTAAATGTTGACTGTCAGAAGTCAGCTGTGAGCTGTCAGTAAACACCAAAGAAGCCGTGGGCTTACTGTAGATAGATATAGACGTAAATACATGGGAGGGTGGTCGGAAGGCCTGATGGATAGATATACAGACTGACAATCGGATATAGAGATGTATAGAAATGTAAATAGCTGTACAAATAGATAGACCTTTTATGCATACACAAATAAGATTGATAAATATATATATATAAATATGTGAACAGAAGCATATTTACAAAATTCTATCTATAAATTTAATTAAATTCATGAAAAATTATTGTATCTATTTTAAAAGGTATTTTTAAGGTAGATCCAGGCTATTTTACAGTAATATAACACATTGTCATTGCTCGCCTTTTTTCATAACATACGAGTGGAGGAGCCGTTTAAGCTCACCCCGTCACGAACCATCAGCCATTTTCTCATATTATCATCCAACAATGCCTAGAAACGTTTGGAGTTAGCTCAAATTTCAAGCATTTGCACTTCGGCAGACTCTAAAGTCAGTTACACACGATACAATTTCTTATATACATTTTTTCCCCCAAGAAGGTGGATAAGAGCTTGGTTACATTTGATAGCACACAAGTTTCATAGGGCAAGTAAGGTTGCATCAAATATTTTAACAATGCGATGGCTTCTTTTCTTTTTTTTATAGTTTTTTTTCTTTCAAAACACCGCTTCTTACTAACTGATAGGGCTATACGCTTATATACTAATTGCGCTAATGGTTTTTAAGGATTATAAAGACTATATATATTTGAAGTGTACCCACATTTGCATTGAGAGAGAATGGAAAACCATTTTTAAAAGACCCCTCTCATTACAGCCGACCGAGATTTTATCCCCGGTCTCCCCGTCATCAGAATTCGTCTACCACGAGAGTAGCTCGTAATACCATGCGATCACCGAAGCAGGAGTTTTTTAAAGTTAAAAACTCATTGAGTAATCTAAACCAAAGTAATTGCAATAGTTATTATCTAATAATCTCTAAGGGCAATGAACAAGAATATTGAATTATTTTCCAATAGTATTTTTTTTCTTTTTAAACCGTCTAAAAACTTTAAGTTTGAAGTGGTTTTGATTTATATTTGTTTTTAATAATCATGCAAATAATATACAGCTCATTGAAAAAGTAAGCATCTGGTTAACATCAGGTGTTCTGTGTTATGACAAGTTCATCCATTCCTTTTGTCAGTGAACTTAGACCGCCAATGCACCTGTCCCCTGCGTCCTTCTTGAAATCTCAGGATTCCATTCTTTCCTTCAGCTCATCAAGTATTTGAATCCTTCTCCATCCTAAGCTCCTCTTTCCCTCAACCTTTCCTTATATGACGTCGTGCAGAAGACAGCTCCTCCTAAGCATCTATAAGACAAGACAGTGAAATAAGTTGATAGAGAACGTGTTCTATTTACTAAAAGATACAGGATATCACAGTCAATGAGTCGTGCAAACCATATCTTGTGCAATATTTTGATGTTTATACGGCACCATCTTGTGGTTACAACATCTTGTACGTTATCTCGTATCAAATATGGGTCGTGTGTACCGGGACTTGGCCTAGTTTTTTATGAGTCAAACCTCTAGAATCGTCCACAGAATATAGTCCTTTCTTCTTGAGGATCACAAGAATCTTTTCAAGACGATCTCAAATCCTTTTCAACTATTTACAATGTTTATTTTTGACAAGGGTTCCTTTTACATTTGCTTGAGGTTTTTTTTCTTTGTAAGAAAAAATTCAACAAAAAGGGAAAAAAAGGGGGAGGGGGGAGGAAATAAGTTCCCTCTGGGATTTGTAAGTAATATCGTTAAGACAGGGCATTAAAAAACTTGAATTGTGCTGTAGAATGAAGAAGCTGTAATTACATTGTGAGTGGTGTAGTATTTATTGAAAACTATTCAAAAACTTTTTATGTGAATTTAAACTGAATTAATTGTTGATCTGGTGCATTTTTTTATTATGTTACACATTTTACCGAATTGTACTTATCATTAATAAACAAAAAGTATTTATTTTTATTAGAATGCCTTCCGTAATATGAAATTTGAATTTATAGTGTTTATATAAGACACTAGTTTCTCAATAATGTAGTAGGTTCGATTCGCTCCTCATTCCTCTAGTCGCATTGTGCCTAAATTATTTTCAATAAGCATTACCAAGTGAAAAATTAAAATAATAAATTGATATGTAATGTCTGCATTTAAATTTTTGTTTATGTTTAGTATTTTGCTATGATTAAACTGTGTGATTTAAAATGGCATTTGTTTACTAAAAAGTTATGATGTATACAAAATGATTTTAAAATTACTGTTCCCACAAGTTCACGTAAAGTTATTTATTTATAAATACAAAACAAACAGCACGCTGACTCTCTTTATGATATATATTAATAAACCCTCTATGCTGTAAGAGAGAACAGCTAGCAAAAGGTTCGATATTAAAAACTTTGGCTGAAAATAACTAATGTTGTCAACTTATTTGGAAATAAAATGGTGACCCGGTGGTGTAGGGGTAAGTTGTCAGACCTCTGTTCCGGGTGTTCGGGGTTCAATCCTCGGTCCCGGCACAGATTTATCTGATTGCCTAACTCTTCCTTCACCTCTGACAAGATAAGTAAGATGTGTATTAAACACAACTCGTGAATGTGAGGATTGCCAGGTCTCCACCGTGGTTCGGATCCCACGTTAAACTGTAGGTCCTCCATTTCATCTCACAATCACCCTACCATTACACATTAGCGTAAGTGCGTATAGCCCGAATGGGTAGTAAGACGCGGTGCTAATAATAATAATAATAATAATAATAATAATAATAATAATAGGAAATAATAATAGATAATATAGTATCACTAAGAAAATTAATAATAATTTCAGACTAGGTTGGTATTAGTTACTTTCAGTCAAAGTTTGCAATAAAGAAGTTTCTGTTGGCTGGTCACTTATCTCCTCTCTTACTGCAAATGGTGGGTACCTTCATCGGTGGACATGTGAATTAACTTCAATCTCATCTAGTTTTCCGGTGACGTGAAGTTCATGATTTCGAATCTCAGTTGGATGGTTTGAGGGTGGTTTTCCCCAAATGGCGTCCCACTATTTCTGTACCCAAATAAGATAAATATGCTTTAAGTGCTATCCTTTTTAATTAGGATATTAGTATTAGTATTTAGCACCGCGTCTTACTACCCGTTCGGGTTATACGCTTTAAGTGCTAATAACTCTAATGGATAAGGAATTGGGAAGGTTGAATTAGAGGAAGTGAGCCCGTATTTGCGTGGAGGGAGAGTGGAAAACCATTTAGGAACCCCCCTCCCCCAGTTCAGCCGACCCGAGATTCGAACCTCAATCTCCCCGTCCTCAACAGTCGAGCCCAACACGACAAGCGCGTTAGCCAACTACTCCACCGAGGAGGGTAATTAGGATATTGAAATGTGCATATCCTTAATCAGTGATAAGACGTGGTAAAAAAAAAATCGTCGCTGAGTGGATCATTGCTTCCAGGTTTGAGTCCCACCATGAAATAAGATAATTGGATAGCTTATTTAATGGTAGATTTGATATAAAAAAAAGGCTATCAATCACTTAATCTAAGTTATAAGGATGAGGAATAAATTCTCCATACTAACGTGCAGGTGCTATGGTATAAACCCCGCGAAAAACAACGTAATAACACATCCTCCAAACACCCAGCCAGGAGTTTAACTCCAACATCCATGTCAAATGCTACTCGGTGCTGTACAATCCGAGTCCAACGCTCCTGGAAACGGAACCATTGCTGAGAACTTAATTAAAGCAGTGGTCTGTAACTGAAATTAGTGCAAGGGTCAGATTCACAAACACGGAGCGTGCAATATCGGGCCATATCCTACAGGAGTATGTTTGCGGTGTTCCAATAACGTTAGTAGCTAAAGAGGTTAGGGTGGTAGTATCTAGAGGAAATGTACCCACTTCTGAGTGGCGGTAGAGTGATAGACTATTTATGAAGACCACTCTCATACGACCGACTGGTATTCGAACCCCAACCTTCTTGTCACTATACTAGCCCCATGACTTCTTTGGTGCTGACTGACAGATCACAGCTGACTTCTGATAGTCAACATTTAGGTATATACCTAAATTTTGTCCGTCAGAAGTGACAGCTGCTAAACACATGTTTTTACAGACCATTTGATCCGGCGTAGGTATACATAATTTGATCTGGTAACGTTTCAAAGCTTTCAGTCAGCACCAAAGAAGCCATGGGGCTACTTGTAAACCAGAGTAGAGGAGTCCGTCATTTATTTCGCTTTTCCACCGATGTGGGTATCTAGCTATTTGATAATATTTTTAAAATAATGAACTGTATTGATAAAATACGGTATTTTAAACCCAAGTTTTCCTAAATATTTAAGTGGGACAGGAAAATACTGGGCTCAGTATTTTAAAAATTACTAGCAGTCCCGCACGGCGTTGCCCGTGAACCACTGTAGTATAATAATGATATAAGCTTGACAACCCCCCACCCCCCACGCTGCACGTTACCCACTGTGGTATCATAATTATATAAGCTTCACAACCCCCCCTCCCTGCCCGTTACCCACTGTGGTATCATAATTATATAAGCTTCACAACCCCCCCTCCCTGCC
>CABFVX010002262.1:56835-65655 GCA_902151425.1 Timema shepardi | reverse complement strand
AGAGGGGGGGGGGGGGGGGGGGGGGGGGGGGAAGGATATTTGGATGCTATACTAGCAGCGTCGCAAGGCTGCCATCGTAAAATAGGTCATACCAAAAAGGACCTAATAAGAAGCTTCAAAGTTCGTATCATTTTTACCACTTACATTTATATTTAAATTTCGCACCTTCCTGCAATAATTAAAATCATTTAAAAAAATAAAACATCTACATGCATTACAACCCCGCTAAAAGTACGCCATGACCCCAAACGAGGTCTAGACCCCAAGTTGGAAACCACTGTCTTAAAATAAATTTTGCAACTGGTTATAGTTTTCCAATTTATCGAATCCTCAAGAAAACTAGACTCTCAGGTCATAGTTGATTTTAAATCATTTTTCCGGTTCGAAGTTTTTGTAATAAATATCATTAAACATCCTTTAGACAGATGCAAAGTATTTAAAATATCTTTAATGGAAATTATGTTCCAAAAATTGTTATTTTCCTTAAAATGACTGAATAACAGAAATCCTGTTTATGATTCTTTGACGCTGCTTCCCGGTTTCAAATATAGTCCATTCAATCGTATTATCAAGAAGGAATTCAAAACATATTAGTCATCCCAGATTCTCCAGTTCTGAGTAGTAGATAATATAGATTTAGTTTAGATAATCTTGTGTTAGGAAAGTAACATTTTGAATCGCCTGAGAACTTTTCCTTTATTTAGGCAACCAGGATCTATGTTAAGAAGTTGATTTTCAAAGTGGCAATCAAGTTCTTCTGTAATCCCTCAGGAATATCTACATTTTTAATTCCCGGGTATTGTTAATAATTCTTAAAATAATATCCATGAAATTCTCCATTCATAAGAATTTTCTTTAAAGATCTTGAACGTGAATTGTTTACTTAAGTTCCAGAAATGATTAAAATTGTTAATCTTTTTGACATTGAAATAAAGCCCGTACGAATGAATACCTGTCAATTCACGTGCACAATATGTGGTTATGCAAAACTTTCCATGAATGTAATTATTTAAATGGGTGAAAATATCTGTGTCTGTGGTTATTATAGTTACTAGGGTGATTTTCAAAATTCTCTCTTTAATTAAAAAAATCTTTGAAGATCATTTTCCAAAAATACTTAGTTGAACTCTGACAACAATATTATTTAATTTGTCCATCAGTAAACAGTAGTGAAAGAAAGTGATTCTGCATTTCTGCTTCAAGTTTTTGATTAAATCTGAGGCCATAAGCTCGAATATAACTTGTATCCCAGAGCAAAGTAATATTTGGATAGAATAAGTAGCTGTTAATATATCTTCTCTATTTTAACTCAACAAATAGTCCTCAGCATCTTCGGTAAGGGTCTCCTTCACGAACTCACCACTGAGCAAATGTTTTTTTTTTCTTCTTAGTCTACATGTGCGAATTTTTGAAATAAGCTACGTTAATAGAAAATTACTCCACTAAAAGCCAAATACAACGTTGCAAAAGGGGCAGGTTAAATTCGCTAAAATTTTAAACAAAGCCAATCTTCGTAAAACCGTTTAAATCGGCTGTCAATGTTAGAGTCTAAATCTGAATTTTCATCTCTAAATCTTGCGCCTCACTCCCTCTTTGTTTATTAGACACATCCCTAATACGACTGGAAGAGACATTTATAATAATGGCTGATCAAGGCTATTCTGGTCACCCTAAGGATGTATACTGAAGAATTTGTTACATTTTCAAGTTTCAAAGAGCCAAATATCAACTTTTAAAACTACGATGTGGTTTTCTTACGCAATCTGCTGAAAACTGACACACGATTGAATGATAAAACACGATTAAATGATTGCACCTGGTCCCCATCATAGAGAAGGCCTTTAAAAATCTTCACCAAAACTAAATTACTAGTTAAATATATTATTAAAATCAAATGTGAATTGAAGAAGACTATAAAAAGTTAATCAAAATTACTCCAAATCAAATAATGAATTAAAGAGGGCTGTAAAAAATTGACTTTCGCCTAATGGTTTTCCGACAATTAAATGAACTGAACTGTAAAAAAGGGATATTCTCATAACTTCTCCTATATAACAATGAAATAATTCAAATTAATTGCAAATTGTGGTCTTCTTCATACCGTAAATAAAATTATTTGCAGTCTGTATGTTGATATCCATTGAAATCTCGCTTCAATCCCAATCTTGTATCGTATACTTGGCAGCATAGCGACCTCTTGAGTCGCAGATGGCTGTGGTATCCGATAGCTCGAGGTACTATTGATTACTCATATGTAGCAGAAAATTCCACACGTCCATCAAACTCAGCCTTAAACTATGACGCAGAGCATGGGACGAATCCTTGGTAGCTCAGTGGTGAAGTATCGGCGTGCTGAAACAAAAGTTCTTGGTTTATTCCCATGTCCAGTTTTTTTTTTTCCAACTAATATCAGATTAATTGAAATCCTGCTAACCTCCATACGGAGAGAGCCGTAATTACAATGTTTTGCAGCCTGTGTGTTGATATTCAAAGATTTAACCTTATGACCGTATTCAATGAAGATAGTTCTGAAACAAATCACAATAATTTTCATGTTACATTACCACTAATACTCTTACTTTGTTTTATTATTACTCACTCCTACATCCCTCCAATGATCACTTATTACTCAAAAACCAGCTCATACATCCCTCCAATGATCACTTATTACTCAAAAACCAGCTCCTGCATCCCTCCAATGATCACTAATTACTCAAAAACCAGCTCCTACATCCCTCCAATGATCACTTATTACTCAAAAACCAGCTCCTACATCACACAAACCAGCTCCTACATCCCTCCAATGATCACTAATTACTCAAAAACCAGCTCCTACATCCCTCCAATGATCACTTATTACTAAAAAACCAGCTCCTACATCCCTCCAATGATCACTTATTATTCAAAAACCAGCTCCTACATCCCTCCAATGATCACTTATTACTCAAAAACCAGCTCCTACATCCCTCCAATGATCACTTATTATTCAAAAACCAGCTCCTACATCCCTCCAATGATCACTTATTACTAAAAAAAACAGCTCCTACATCCCTCCAATGATCACTTATTACTCAAACTAGTTGACACACAAACCAGCTCCTACATCCCTCCAATGATCACTAATTACTCAAAAACCAGCTCCTACATCCCTCCAATGATCACTTATTACTCAAAAACCAGCTCCTACATACCTCCAATGATCACTTATTACTCAAACTAGTTGACACACTAACCAGCTCCTACATCCCTCCAATGATCACTTATTACTCAAACTAGTTGGTATTACTTTGATGGCTAAACACTCCCAAGATTTCAAAAATTAATCGTTAAAATAAATACAATTAAATATGTTGTTTTTAATGAAGTAACTAAAGTTTTACATATATTTTGTGTTATCATAAAAACTCTTTTTAATTATAAAATAAAAGTATGTAAAAACAAACAATACTAACTCGTTAAAATAACTCTAAATATGATTCCCTGAAATAATCTGACGTATTGACGAGTCAGTTTTGCTTCCTTTTGTGTCCATCGAAATATAAAACATCGATCTGATACAGGAAACCTCGCTATATTTCCATGTGTTTTAGAGTCGAAATGGAATGTTTTATCAACCACAAAAACACTTTAAATCAAACAACTCCGGTGTTCTGGTGAGCTTGCTTGAACAGTTTACAAAGAGTTGTGGTGGATTTGAAATTCAAATGATCACGTGAACATGATTATCCCTGCTGTTTGGTTGTAAACGCTAAGCGGGATTTCGGGGCATTGTTCCCTCACTTGACACATAGACGGTGTAATAAGGGGAAATATTATAGTATATACTATATATACGTAACGTATGTATAATTATAAACATAATATATAATAGAATAATAAAATACAATATGTAATATAACAATAACATATATTATGTAAGTAACAACAGAATATATTACATTTAATATAACAATAAATTGAATAGAATTTAAAATAGTCTAATAATAGAATATATTATATAAGGTTTCAATAAGATAGATTCTATAAAAATTATAGCAATAGATATTTATTATATATTAAATTTTCATACTATATTATGTGTTAAGCCCACATGTTATAGGCCTACCACAAATATAATTATATACGAACAACAAATAATACATAATTATATTAATATATTATATATTTTAAAACATACTTTTTATTTTTTTAAATACAATTCACACACTTATTATAATCAAGCATATACATATAATGTACCATATTAGGCGTTGGGATTGTTTCCGCTAACATGCTGGACTCCAATTTGGGAGACCAGTGTTCAACCCCTCGTTAGAAGCGCTAGTATTATTTCATGTCCACAAGACGTTCCCCTTTTCTTTTTAAGCAGATAAGGATTAATATGGGTATCACTGACTCTGTATCTTCTTTTTAGGGTAGTTTCAATTCGCTGACAGCCAAAAGACCGACTTTAAAGCTTACCAGCATAGAAAATAATACCAACTGTAAGGTAAATGAACATTAGTTTACTACAGAACAAAAAGATAAACTCTCCTTTTGGTTTATTTTATTTTGATCTACAACTACATTTCAGTCGAAAAATCCCACTTCAAATAATCGAAATTAATATCTATCAATGAGACCCCGTTTTGGTGACCGCATGGTCTAAGGCGCTATTCTTGCAGTAAGCTAGACTGACGATAACAGGAAGATCGAGGTATGAATCTCGGTCATGTGTAATGAGGGTGGGTTTCCTAAATGGGTTTTCCACTCCGCGTCCACGCAAATTTAGGTACACTTCCTCTGAATATAATATTCCTAACCCTTGTAATAATTAGCGTAATTAAATACATAAGATTATGACCTGAACGGATAGTAAGACGCGGTGCTAAAAAAAATAATTAAGAAGGCCATAGGAAGTATTCAAATATTTAGGCTACACACATTAATATATATAAATCAACTATGATTTTCATAGGAAATTCACTCTCTCCTATTTAAAAAGTCACTAAAATTCGGAATTCTAGTAATAGGTTTTAATTGATTTATTTACAGTAATTAGGCCTATAAAGATTTTCTAAAAATGTATCAAAATATTCCAATAATACTTCCTTATAGATGAATTTATAATTTATATTTACAACATGATTAATTAAACGGAGCTATGAATTTAAAAACTTTTTTTCGGCCATTGTGGCAACATGGGGGTCTAGTTTTCAAATGACGGGCTTCCTTTAAGACCGTACATACACACACTGTATTGGGCAAACTTCTTTTTCATTTATTGACTTCAAAATGAAGTTCAACCTATGCAAAATGTTATCTTGGTGTAGATTCAGTCTTATCTTTCATAAAATATAAAATGTGTCCACCTACATCGAAATTTCCACAGTTAAACCAATTTCATTTAAGTATATCGATGAAAGGGGGCTAGGTGGACCTCTTGAACTACGCTGAAGCAAAGTGTTATTGTGGATTCACGTGTTCACCGAAAAATTGGCGCAGAACATTAAACGTGGTCACGTGACGAGGTATGAGCCAATCACAAGATTTCCGCCTTATCGGCGTAAGCTGTTTCACTAGAGTTCTATTACTCTATACTTCATCCACTCTGCCTGAGATATTCGGCAAGGGAGAACCAATCAAAGCTCAGAACAAATATCTCAAATCAGTGCGCATGCGCTCTACAGCCAGAAGCTATCAGACAACTTCGTTTGCTGTTGTGAGGAGATTTGAAGTAACCCGTTAATATAACACGTATGTATTATTATTATTATTATTATTATTATTATTATTATTATTATTATTATTATTATTAGGACCGCGTCTTACTACCCGTTCGGGTTGTACGCACTTACGCTGATGTGTAATGGTAGGGTGATTGTGGGATGAAATGAATGACCTACAGTTTAACGTGGAATCCGAACCACGGTGGAGGCCTGTCATTCCCCTCATTCACAAGCTGTCTTGTCAGAGGTGAAGGAATGGGTTTGGTAATCAGATAAATCTGTGCCGGGACCGAGGATTGAACCCCGGACCTCCAGCACAGAAGTCTGACACCTTACCCCTAGATCACCAGGTCACCACGTTTGTATCGATGTATTGGATTGTGCCGCGACACAGCGTTATAATTTGAAAACATCCATGGATAGAATGATCTAAAATATATGTTTATCCAGTAAAAAATAAAATATGTTGATAGTAAGCTATTTTAAGTTAGCGTTGAAATGCATCGTGGGTCAACCTACAGCGTGTGAATTGCTACGCCACTGAGGCAGATTCAGCCTTTTTATTTTCAGCAAACGTGAGATTCAAGCTTGAGAGGTGTGAAATAATACTAATATTAACCGTTCATGTTACACGCTTAAGTACTAATCATGCTAATGGATTAGGAATAGGGAAGGTTGCATTTAGAGGAAGTGAACCAGCATTTGCGTTGAAGAAGAGTGGAAATCCATTTACAAAAACCCAACGCCAAGTTAACCTAGATTCGAAACTCGATCTCCCTGTCCTCGCCGTCTAGCTCAACAGGAAACTAGTGCTTTAGCCAACTACGCCACCGAGGTGGGTAATAATACTTGTAGCAACAACACATGTCTGCAAAAGGTGTTGTTTTTTTCAAGAATTCATGCGCAAACAAATTATATTCCCAATGCAAGCAGGTCTTAGGAGCTGTGTTGTATATTTTTGTTTAACATTTTTACTAGGGGTGTTTAACATGCGTTTTTGAATCAACTGATTTTATCAACACACGACTTACAGACTAAAAGCAACTCTTCGTCTCTTGCCCATAAAATAATTTGCGAATAGGAGGAAACATAATTTCACCATAGATAGTTGTTTTGCATACAGAGAAGCGAACTAGGAGTCCTTAGCTCAGGAGTCGAACATAATAATAATAATATTTAGCACCGTGTCTTACTACCCATTCGAGCTATACGCTTATGTACTATTTACACTAATGGGTTAGGGATTTGGAAGGTTGAATATAGAGTAAGTGAACCCGCATTTGCATGAAGGGGGTAGTAGAAAGCCATTATGAATAAACAACCTCAGTTCCCCGTCCTAAGCAGTAAAGATCAACACGAATCTAGCGCGTTAGCTGAATATGCCACCGAGGCGGGTCTCAGGACTCTAACACATAACCGAATTTATTTTTCACCGTGTCTTAGTGCTTGTTCATTTATTATGCTAAGAGAGTAGGAGGGAGGAATGTAGAGTTTCAGAATAAATACACACTCATTGACGTTGAGGGAAAGTAGGAAATAAATTGAAGAAAAAAAAACTCAGTCCACTCAACCGGGTTTTTAACCCCAACGTTTCTCTTTCATATAATATATTTATGCCGGAACTTCGTCACCAGAGGGGAACAAAATTGAATTGCTAATATTTTTTCCACACAAAATTATTCTCTCGGTGACTTCTCCAAAGAACTTAATATAGAAATGAGATGCACAAATATAAAAAAATACAATAGAGAAGAGAAATATTTCAATTAGCTAAACAACTTTACAATTACAATTTTGAAACGTGTGTGGTAAAAATATTTAGGCCTACTCTTCAAAATTACAAATATCTCTATTTAAATTTAAAATAGTCGTTAATAAGAAAATTAATTTATAGGTTCCCCCTCTCCTTTCCCCTCATTCTCCCTACCACCCCAGTATATTTCTAATCGAGCGAATACCAAACAGAATAGATAATATGTGAGTGTTGTAACAAACAAACAAAATATCAGTGTAGATTTGTTCTAAATTATTTTATACTCATCATAATTTCTATGGAAGTACAAAAGGAAACCTTAAAATTAGTCTTCATTCATTCAAAATGGTGTCTGCAAACAAATAAAGTAATTTGATTTCCATAAATATGTGAGTGCATTAACTGTTGCGGTGTTTTAGATTTAATACTTACTAATTTTCATAGAGGCAGAAGTTGGCAAAATAAGATGGAATATAAAATCTTAAAGAGTAGAATTAATAATGTTTTATACTAACACCAGTAGTAGCTACCGGCACTGAAGCCACATTGGCTAAGGCGTCAGTCACATATAGTTGATTTTTTTTGTGCCTCTAATGGAGAGGTCAAAGTTCAAATCCCGGCTGGATGTACTAAAATTATTTCTCCTGAAAGGCTTCCAACTATTCTTTCACACAAATTTGGTTACATTCTCTCTGAATCCTACATTCCTCGTCCCTAGCCCAGTCGTGCTAATAGGTGTATATACAACATTGGTAGTAAGACGTGGTGCACAAATTGGATTACCCATGACAGGGAGATCAGAGCTCGAATCCCGATCAAGTTTACTAACGGTGGTTTTTCCTCAATTATTCTCTTATTCTCCAATACACCTCCAAACCAATTCGGGTACATTTACTCTAAAACTAAGCCTTCTTCATCCAAACTCAACAAGAGTAAATGATGTGTACGTATAGCTCGAACAGGTACAAAGAAAAGATGAAAATAAAAGATGAGATGTAGAAGAAAAAAAAATGCAAATAGCTGCATGTCTTAAATAATATATACAAAACCAAAACTCGATTTAAAAAATGCTGCCAAAAACTTTCCTGACATAAAAAAAATGACGATAAGTAATGGCCGAGTATTTTGACGGATCCAAATAAATGTCTTGGGAAATTGGGAGAAGCACAAGCAAAGAGGAAGATGGGGTTTATTCGGCGGGTTAAATAATTGATGCTGTGAAGGGTGCAAAGGGGCGGTGAAGCGAATCCCGGCAAACCCTGGTGCCACATTAATAAGAACCGCGCCTAGCATTCATCTCCCGCCTGTACAATTCCATCCGCGTCCGACCGCAGCGCTGTCTGTCGATTTGCATGAAAA
>CABFVX010002262.1:29335-51835 GCA_902151425.1 Timema shepardi | reverse complement strand
TGATTGACACGCTACAGCATGTATGTAGGGCTGTATGTATGTATGTATGTATGTATGTATGTATGTATGTATGTATGTAGGTGTGTATGTATGTATGTATGTATGTATATATGTATGTATGTATGTATGTATGTATGTATGTATGTATGTATGTATGTAGGTGTGTATGTATATATGCATGTTTGTATGTATGTAGGTGTGTATGTATGTATGTAGACCTACGTACACTCAGTTTACGCTGAAAGGTAGTAATCTAATCATTATGGCACCGCTTATAAGCTAGGACTATAATGAATTGCGTCACGGTAAGACTGCAATGTAAAGGTACTAAATTACTTTATAGGTCACAAATCGTATCTACCTCTTTCTATTTGTTTGGTCTATTATCGGATTATAACTCTATTTATATTAATTACAAAAAAGCCTGGTCTTGAAGTTGTTTTAGTTTGGGGTTGGTTTTTTTTTTGCTAAAACAAACATAATATATATTATCTTTGTGTCATTGTAGGTAAAAAAGAATATTTTGATATTTCTATTTACGGCCAATTATTTTGAACTTTTATTCCTACAATCTTTATTTTGAATTGCTTTATGTAACTTATAAATGTGATTTCTCGTCAAGATAGACATTAGTTTCCATTAAATTTGGAGCCTATTTAGATACACATTTGGGAATTATTTTTTTATTCAATTTATATATTTTGTATAAAAATAGTTTATCAACAAAATAACATTTAGTAATAATATATTAATTTTATATAAAAGTGTTTGGATAAGTCGTAGCTTTATATAAAAACAAAGCCACTAAAGGGACGCACAATTTTGGTGTTGCCAAACATATTTAATATTTATTCATTTCTCTAAAAATAATGTTTAGGCTGAATAATTTGTTTATTAGCAAAGTTATAAACAAGTCGGATTAAAATGTATTTATGACAATACCATTAGAATATTTGAGTGTTGAATAAAATAATGTGATGGTTATTTATGTGTGAAGGAGTGGTCTTATCATTACTTAAATTAACGAGCTGATTACAGCTAAAACTCGAAGCACGCTCTTACGAGAATATCTATTAAGTTAACTTTTTGTCATCTTGAGTAAGATAATTTTACTTTTGTGCTATAAAACATTCATTCTATGACATTAACTATGTCTGGAACACAAAAAATAGCATAACACATTTTATTCGATGATATTATTGTTGCGCATTTCAACTATAACGTCAGAACATAAGAGAATTTGTTAGAAAAATGGAATGAATTGTCAAAAAATATATATATCAAAGAATGTTAACCAATCTTTGAACATGTATATTATTATTATCTTTTTACTACTTTTGAATAATTGATCTTACAGTTTTGTTGTCAAGAATTCCCAAGCCTATTTTATCAAATTAATTTTAGTGAAAGGAACCCACTATTTAAACAAACATTCCTATTAAGGGTGTGCAACTAACTCGAAAAATTAACTTTCGTCAAATTCACTTCAAAACTATTAATTATGTTAGACCAGTTATCAATCTTAGATTAGGTGTGTATTTTTGCCTATTTGAGCCTTCCATCAGAAATTCACGTGGATCAATGAAGGAGGTGGTGGGGGGTTGGTATTTGTTGTAAGTATTGTAATGTTAAGATATCCCTAGAGGGGCGCCTCTGTAGTAGCTATCTGTCATCTCACTCCCACCTCTTCTCTTCCCCCTATGCGAGTCCCTCTGTCATTTCAATAGTCCTAATCTTGACATATTTTTACTAGTGTGAAACATCTCAATGTTGTCTAACTATACTTTCTGCTTGAACTATACTGGTGATAAATTAGGGGGCTATGTTATTATATGATGGTTTGACAAGAGTTTTCTTTTACAAAAATACAGCATTGTTTCATTTGCGTACTCTACATACTCTACTTTAGATACTCTAAACCCTAAGAGCTAATGGTGGGTAGGTTTTTTAAAGTAAAGTACACTCACATTATAACTTGTAGGTATGAGAAAACTATCCTACTACGTCATATGTAGAAAATATCTTCCAAAGTATGATTCAGCTACTGTGGATCTCCGTAATTACATTCATTCATACCCTAAGCTTTACATTTCTTATATACTTAATTGTGTATTGTTGCTTTCTTCCATAATTATTTGAAGGTTAACTAAGAAGGAACGTTTTTGGGTCAAAATGTATTAACTCTAATTTGTTTGGAAGGTTTGGTTTTTCCGAATTAGCAAAACATCCTGACAAATCTTGATGTTTGACAACAAGTAAAATTTAAAAACAGAAATGCTATCAACTTAATTGTTGTTTTTAACACCGCGTACCCGTTTGGCATTTTAAGTTGTCCACCATGACTTCATAAAAATGTATTAATAGGTGAAAGAGATATTTCGACATATTTATGTCCTCATCAGTCCTATGGGAGAAGTGGTTGAATTGGGCAACTCGTCACAGTTATAAAACACAAACCCGCCTCGGTGTCGAAGTTGGCTAACGCGCCAGTCATGTTGAGCCTGATTGCTGAGGACGGGGAGATCGAGGTTCGAATCTCAGTCGGGTGAACTGAGGGTGGTTTTTCCTAAATGGTTTTCCACTCTCCTTCCATGAAAATGCGGGTTCACTTCCTCTAATTCAACCTTCCGAATTCCTAATCCATTAAAGTAATTAGTACTTAAAGAGTATAACCCGAACGGGTAGTAAGACGCGGTGCTAAATAATAATAATAATATAAAACACAAGACGTAACAAAGAGTGGAATGTAATAACAAGGCTTAATATTGTTTAAGGGATTTTCTTTTTGCACCATGCCTTACTTACTAACCGTTCGGGTTAAATGTTTATGTACTGAATGCACTAGTGTTTTGAAGATCATAAAGGTTTAATTAAGCAAAAGCGCACCCGCATTTACGGGAAAAGGAGAGTTGGCAACCATATAGTAGGAGCCACCCTCAATGCACCCAACTGGGATCGAACCCCTGTATTCGCGTCTTCAGCAGTCTAGTCCAGCACGAGGGTAGCGCGTTAGACCATGTGTCCACTGAAACGGATCTGATTGGTTGTTAACTGGCATGATGTAATAGGGTAGGTGGAGTTTGAAGCCGGTTACAAAACTAAACTTTATTTTACTTAGAAACATAAATTCTTACTTTAACAAATTAGGTATTTATAAAAAAAAACTTTTTATAACTTTACAGAATAAAAAAGTTGTGTCAATGAAAGGATCAGACACCTTAGCTCAGTCGGTAGCGTGTTTGTCTACTGAGTTAAGGGTTTCGGGTTTGATTGCCGGCATGGCCGAAAAATGAATAATTGATGATATATGAGTTTACCTTTCACAGTCATGAATTACGGTCGGGGACTGGCTGTTGTGCCTGTCCTAGTCTTAAGTTAGATTATAAGCCATATGACGCTATTACAGGCATAACAAGCCGTTAGTGAAACATATGTGACTTGAATAAAAAACTGACCCAGGCCACAGGATGGAAACAGTAATGGACGTAAAGAAAAAAGTCAAGGAAAGGAAAGAATTTAAAGAATAAAATGATAACATCAGTAGATTGAGTTGAAAGGTTTGACTTCTATTATATCAATTGCCAGCTGAAAAAAGCTTTTGCTATCCGAGAGAAGTTAGTGCTCTTTTATACATGTATTTGAATTGAAGGCTGAATTTCTCCTTGGAAAATAGTTTTAAATAGAAAACTAATTGCTACTACATTCAATATAATTATATTAAATACCTGTCAAACCTCAAAAACCAGTGATAACGTAATTAGTCGTAAACCTTGTAATTTAAAAATAGGGTGACCTGGTGGTCTAGGGGTAAGGTGTCAGACTTCTGTACTGGCGGCCGGGGTTCAATCCTCGGTCCCGGCACAGATTTAACTGGTTACCAAACCCTCCCTTCACCTCTGACAAGACATATTGTGAATGTGAGGAATGCCAGGCCTCCACCGTGGTTCGGATCCCACGTTTAACTGTAGGTCCTCCATTTCATCTCACCATCACCCTACCATTACACATTAACGTAAGTGCGTATAACCCGAACGGGTAGTAAGACGCGAAACTAATAATAATAATAATTTAAAAATAAGTAAAAAAATGTATTATTTCACCCTCAGTTTCCCTTAGTACGTGTGCATAGTTTTGTAGCATTTATTGGAACAAATGCTCCAAGAAAAGGTCTAAGTGCAAGAAACTCACCAAAAGTCCCCCACTAATGTTAAGTACGAATCTTTCGAAGTATTAATTTGTCCGATGTAGAGTCACCACGTAACATTCAAAAAGTTAACTTAGAATCTTTTGGAGTATAAAACATGTCAGAGGTATAAACTTCATGTAATTTTTTAAATGTTAAGTTCGAATCTTTTGCAGTTAAATTTGTCAGGTGTAGAGTCACCACGTAACATTTAAAATGTTAAGTACGATTCTTTTGAAATGTAAATAAGTCTGATGTACGTAATTTTTCAAATGTCTTGTTTTGGAATAGTTACAAATATTTAATGTACAAATTGGTCGTATGTTTTAGGACTTAGAAGGTATCAAATACTGTAGTTTCGTGTAATGTTTATATGGTAAACGCGGTTAACCAGGCAAATGGGAGTTTTCAATGTTTTCAATGAGTTTCAATAATGGTAGCACTGACTCGTTTTAACCTTTTGGCCCATAAGGCAAAACTTCAATATTATTACTCGGAAGGAGTAAGGTTTTTTTTTGACGACCAGATTTTGTATAGTAAATAGTTCCGTAATTTAACTCATTGGCCTTGCGGGCCTGTAGAGTCGATTGTTTTTTTTTTTATGCTATCATATACAAATAGCCTCACTAAACTGTATATTGTATAAATAACTCATTTTCCATTTTATGTATCCTATTCAAATTTTTTGTTAACATCAATAAAACTACACCATGTTATTTTTGAAATATTTCGTCATGATTTAGTTTTCTGCCTTTGTTATCCTTCTTGGCGTCCAAAATATTTTTGAGTGCAAGTCAAGGACATTATTAGTAAACAGGTTGTTTACTTATATCTTGCTTTTCTCACCGCCCTATGCAAATTTTGCTACCTTGTTATTTTTTTTAGTTTAATTTTCTTATTGTGCGCCAGCCTTAGTCTTCTAGGAAGAGTAAGGGCGACGCCACAGTTTCAGTTTCCTGGATTTATTGGTTTTGTAATAACCCCTAATAAGGTTCTCTCACAGTATATTTAATAAATATAATTATCTATTTACAACAACAAAAACTTGTTCAAAAGAGATATTTAGAGATTATTTTACATGACAATAAATAATGCTTTTTGGCTATACTAAAATAAATTGATTTAAGGGTAGTTTACTTATGACAAATTTTAGAAAAATAAGATTTGAAATATGTCAAAAAAGCATTTAAGATTGAGTTCAAAATGGCTATCTGCGAATAGTTGTTCATGATAAATAATAAAATATTTTAATTTTTACAAATACAAACAATTTAATGGTAGTTTATAAATAAATTATTTTTGAATAATTTTGACCTAATTTTAATAAATTAAATTATGAAAAAATAATACAATTGTGTCGTCTTAGTAATCGTTCGTGCAATACGAATTTATTAATTGTACTGATATAATAGGGATGAGGAAAGTAGAATTATAGAGTATGTGTACCCGAATTCACGTGGAGAAAGAGTGGAAAACCATATAGGCCAAAATCCCCCCTCAGTAAACCCAACCGGATTTCGAACCCCAATCTCCCCGTCACCGTCGATCCAGTCCAACATCCGAGTTAGGCATTAGAGCATGCAGCTATTGATGCAAGTGTACATTAATTATATAAGTTATATAATTACGTAAGAATATTAAAAATTATTGGTGTCACATTTTACCTGTAAAATTCTTTAACAAACAATAAATCAATAAAACATTTTTTTTAAATATTCCCTTTTATTTTTATTGACGATTCTGTTTTCATAACTTAAATCTATAAAATTATGATGAAGACGCATTGCGTGAATTCTCAGACGTTGACAATTAACCCCCGACCAATCATCGTAAGAAAGAAAAACTTCTCATAATATTTTCCAGTCCAATTACCAACTAAAAGACTCTTGATTATAATCAGCTAGGGTGCGATTGTGACGTCAGTAGATCGATAATAACAACTCCTTAAAGTAAACCAATCTTCCACTTGGAGCGTGGAAATTTCGTATAAGGTAGTTAATTTGGCACTGATTAGGGATAATTAGTGGAAAAAATTGGTCTACCTTTTTTTCTCGTTTCCCTTGGGTTTTGTTCTTGAGGATCTCGTTTTATTAATCTATATAAAAAGGATTGGATCTCCTCATTTTTTCGTCGTTTATTGTCCTCATCCAAGCATTTTATACTTACTCTTTCCTCGATTCCTTCTTGACGTTAACTCGGTTCTTTATTAAAAAAATTCCCTAAAGGGAACTTAATAAAGCAATGATTTGTAGAGAGAAGTAAAAAGAGAAAACTTTCCTTGTGACCTCAATTTACGACATAGCTGTCTTTGTGTATCCGCAGAAAATATATATTTTTCTTTTTCTTTTTTCGTATGTAATATTAAATAACATTGACAATATTTGAGCCGCTCAGGGCTGTACCGAAGGGGAGGTGGGGGGTACTGGAAGTTCAGTCCCCTTTTTCTCTGAAAATATTATTAATAATCTGTTTTGGTTTCCCTCGTCAAGTTAAGAGCTAGGATATTGGAGTGTTGTAAAATAGCCTACAACCCCAATTACGATTTTCAAAAAACTTTAAATATTTCAAAATGGATTAACATCTCCTAAAGGGGGAATTGCTTACAAAAATCACCCCGTTCATCCCCCAAAGAAAATATATAGCCACGGTCCTGATGTTTATATTTAATTGCCCGGGCGTATAGTAGGATACAAAACTTTTTATTTTCCCTGAACGCAAGTGCGGGTACACTTCCTCTAAATATGAACTTCCTCATCCCTAAAAGCATTAGTATAATTAGTATAAAAGCGTATAACCTAAATAGGTAGTAAGAAGTGGTACTAAAGAAATATGATATGTATCATGTAAGGATCCTCTACTCAAGAGCTCTATAGTATAGATGTGTGGGTGGGGTGGATGTGTGGATGGGGTGGGTGTGTGGGTGGGGTGGATGTGTGGGTTATCATTATCACAGTTTATGTATAGCTATTATATAATATATTATAGGCATTATAGTATAGTGTTATTGGATTAAATTGGTCTACATTGGGCGTCGATTAAATCATTACGGACCGGCGATGGGCGCCTATTGAAGTGATACCGTATAATCAGCTGATAATTTCCCCGTGATCGAGCACTTATTAAAACGTTACGGTATTTCGGTATTGTGAGATAATTGGTATTAATAGCCCCGTGATAGAGCACTTATTAAAACGTTACGGTATTTCGGTATTGTGAGGTCATTGGTATTTATAGCCCCGTGATCGAGCCCCAGTTATATTGATACGGAATTATTTGTAGTATTTTAACTGAATAAATAACACCTTTAATGTTGCACACGATTTATTAAAGTTATTTATCATCGGCACTGAAGATATATGTTTATATGATACAGCTTAGTTGAACTACAGATTTCAGTTAGTGGCACTGTGAATTACTGGCTTTGATACAAAGTTTTTTTGTGGTGGTGTTAACTGTAATGTATTCATACGCACAAGCAACTTATATATGACCTACCCCTTACCCCCTTGGACCTCTCGTGACCAGTGTCAGAACCAACAAATCGAAATAGTCCTGGCGACAGGTGATATGAAGGCTAGCTTCCTATTGGTAGAGGGAGCTAGCGTTACTTGCTTTATTGGTAAATATACCCTATTGCGGAATTCCCTTTTGAAAGAAAAAAATAAGTTTTAATTGTGTAATCCTTTGACATTTGTTCTGAAAAGCGTGTGATTCTCCATGGATAAAGTATTGAAAGCATATCTTACATGCAACACTTAAGAGAAAAATGCACTTTATCCATGACTTATTTAATATACGAGAGGGGTCCAAATCAGTATCGTTGCAATAGTTGTTTGAATTGGGAATTAAGTATTCTTCAAACCGAGCTCACAATAGATTGGTGTACGTGCAAAAGTGTTTTTAAAAATATAATTATCTAGTTTATTTTTGTACATGTTTACCAGTAAATAAAGACCATTAAAAAAGAGAAGTGGTTTTGTTATTGTGAGACTTTGATCTTAAAAACATTAATAACAGATATATTCGTATAAACACTTATTTTAGTGTGAATATGACTATTAACTGTCATCTTTATTTTACTAGCTATATACTTCTAAATAAACCAATTTATAAAATTGTATCGGTGGCTGAAGGAAAGGCGTACTAACCGTTCAATGGTCCGGTTACCACATTTATGTGCTAAAAATGGAATCTCTTTATTAAAATAATTATTACACCTATCGTACACCTTTAGGGAATGCAAACTCTAAACCTTACCGAATGGCACCTTGGTCCACGTAACTACCAATGTGGTTGATATTAATATAGACCACATAAAAATGGGGTTGGTTTGTTTCTAAACATCATTTACTGCCGTGATATTATTATAGTCCAAATGAACTATCAACCTGGCGTGAATCTTGCACCGTGGAACTCTGGTCCGCGCCATCACGTAGGAGACGTTTCTCTGGTGGGCCGACGGAACCCTCTCTATTATTCATATGTAACACACGTGACAAGCTGACTCACACACACACACACACACACATTGACGGGAGTCGGCAACAAAATACCTCGTATTCTAAATAACTAATAGGACTATTAAAACATTCATCAAATAGATTGAACACGACTACCCTGTCCGTTTAAGAAACAAACTGCCTTTTTAAATAAAATATATTGCCCCAAAAAAAATTACAAAAAATAAAGCACTAATGACTCTTTAGTAATATAAATCAACTCATTTTTAAACTTAAGTATTTTATTGTATTGGTTATGTTCCCCCCCGTCCCCCCACCATTTCTTACAACCCGATCGGGATAGCTGCATGCTATTACACTATGAATAAGAATGAAAGAATCTTAGCTAAATTGACCAAAATTTGCTTAAAGATAGAGGGAGGAAATAATTTATAAAAAACCTACCCTTAGCACACCCGGCTGGGATTATTTGAACACCTATCTATTTAATCAATGGTAAACCAAATCATTGGCCAAATGACGGTGACATTTAGCCCAGCACTATATTTATTTAAAGAAAATACTTTTGGAAAAGCTTGTGAATTTTTGGGTGTGTCCAAAAATTAAATACTGAAGAATATACTTCAAGAAATGGATTCATAATATCTAATATATCATTTTTCTATTCCACACGCGCGAGTGCTTTACTCAATGATTTATTCTTTCCCGATTCTTCATTCAAGTAATTGTTTTTCTGTGCTAATATATATTAATAAAATGAAGAGCTTGTCTACAATTCTTTTTTTATTGTGTTAGAAATTGTGTCAAAAAAGCTATAATCAAGAGTTATTTCTATGTCTATTTGAATCAAAGAAAAGTGTTGCCAGATCAATGCCAGTTACTTCTGATAATTTTTAAATAAATTGTTCTCTAGCTACTTCAATTAAATAAATTCACACACAATAAAATATATTGAGTAACATCAGAGAAGCATATTTGCAAAATACGAGAGCATTTTGGTTTTGGTAGTAAAAGCCTATATAAAATTAACAAGAAATTTCCGTCAAGTAAAATATTTAACTTTAACGTCATCGTAGAAACTAACCTGATCGTCTGCTGTAGACATTACGATATTTTCAACCACAGTCAAATAAGCAGCTACAAATTTTAATTGGGATATTTGAACAGGTATATTTGACGCAGCTGAGAAATACTTAAACGTTTACAACTTTTGTAAGAAAAAATTTTCGTTCAAAAGTTAAAAGTTTCCAACAAAAATTGTCGTTGCCTTCAAACAATGGTTTCAAAAGTCTCAAATACCCACCACGATGAGTCAGCTTTGCTAGTTGATTAGTAAAATACTGGGCTTACTTCTAATTACTGATCAATTGTGATAATGTTATTCTCACCAATGATGACCTAGACAAATTTGTTTATCTCTAATTATCTCTTTCTTAAATTGAAAAATGACACCTGAATACGGGATGACTCCAGGATAGCTCAGTGATCAGAGCATTGGCATACTAAGCCAAAAGTATCAGGTTCGATTACCGTGTCCAGGTGTAATTTTTTTCACTTCAAAGAATATGATATTTAGAGGCGGCTATATAACCCTACTTAACAAATATATTATTATTATTATTATTAGTATAATGGTAGGGTGATTGTGAGATGAAATGGAGGACCTACAGTTTAACGTGGAATCCGAACCACGGTGGAGGCCTGGCATTCCCTCAAGATGTCTTGTCAGAGGTGAAGGAAGGGTTTGGTAATCAGATAAATCTGTGCTGGGACCGAGGATTGAACCCTGGCCGCCAGCAAAGATGTGTGACACCTTACCACTAGACCGCCAGGTCACCAACAAATATAATAGCTTTGCTATTTAATCCATCTCTAGCTGCTTGGTTTTTCGGTGATGGAGAGGAAGTGGTTTAAATCCCAAGCGGGTGGACTGAGGGGGCTTCCTAAATCTTTTCGCATTTTCTTCACGCAAATGCAGGTATATTTCCTCTAAAATTCTACTTATCTCACGTGTACCCCATAGCTGTGTAAGTATTAATAGCCCAGACCTGTAGTAAGACGTGAAGAAAGATTAGAGTAATCAGTAAATAATCACTTTCTAAGTCTAATCTACTAGTTCATATTCCTCTCGCCATGACATTTTCTTTCTCTTTAGGTTTTCGAGATTTGTGCTGAGATGACGATTAACTTTACTTTCACTTAACATAATATAGGTATTTGTTTTTATTATTTTATTATTATTATTAGCACCGCGTCTTACTACTCGTTCGGGTTATATACACTTACGCTAATGTGTAATGGTAGGGTGATTGTGAGATGAAATGGAGGACCTACAGTTTAACGTGTAATCCGAACCACGGGGGAGGCCTGGCATTCCCCACATTCACAAGATGTCTTGTCAGAGGTGAAGGAAGGGTTTGGTAATCAGATAAATCTGTGCCGGGACCGAGGATTGAACCCCGGCCGCCAGCACAGAAGTCTGACACCTTACCCCTATACCGCCAGGTCACCTATATTTTTAATATTCAGATGACTCTTTCGGTCCAGTTAGTTTGACTGTGTCTAGCTAATAGTAACACACCGTACTTTCTTCTCACGCTTTGTTGTGTAACTCCAGTAAGCTTCTAATGAACTCACAGACTAATCAGCCAAAACAGCTAGCTTTAATTTTAGTGAACAGCTTTTATTATACCCGCTTCAGTGGCCACGTGGTCTAACGCGCTACACTCGCATTAGATTAGATTGCCGATTATAGGGAGATCGAGGTTCGAATCTTAGTCAGGTGTGCTGAGGAAGGTTTAAAAAAATATTTTTCACTCCTACTCCAAGCAAATTCGGGTACACTTCATACAAATAAACCCTCCTAATTCCTAAAATCATGATCGTAATTAGTACATAAGTGAACCCAACAAGTAGTAACAATATTTGTTTTTTAAAAAAAAGCTTCAATTATTAATCTTTTCCCCGTATTGTTACGTTATGTTACCTGAATCCTGATCACACACTTGTTCATTAATTTAAGTGAGTGTTACATTACGTGAACGTAAGGTAGCTCGTTATCATGGCCTTGTTTCTTTGCCTTACGTAAAAGTTACGTTACGTTACGTTGCTTGTGACCCCGGCATAACATAATGAAGAATTCGGCGCTTATCAACCATTCCCATAATAACATTCTAAATAATGAATGCATGCATAAAATGTTAGTATGAGGAGTTATTAGTTTAAGACTGGTGGCGAAGTCTGGCGCTAGTTTATGAAAATACCCCCAAGGTGTGAGTAATAAAGCGGGCAGAGGAAATTATTCTCCTTAATTAAAACAGACGATGCTTGCCTGTGTGCGTCTGACATATTCCTTCGAACAAGTAAAGAAAAAACACGTTATTAATCGAACAGGGAAAAAAATTGCCACAACTAAGACCACGGGAGAGAATGTTTACAGTAGTGCCCTAATTTCTTTTTCTTTTTTTTGTCGGTGACCTTATTATTTTATATTTGTGTGTTTGGTTAGCCGTCTAAACTTTGCACATTACGTTGTTTTAAATCGGGATCAGTTTGACAAAATTTAACAGGATCAGAAATGAGGAGAAATGAGTGAGAGGAATTGTAAGGGAAGAGACAGTCCAGGACAAAATATAGAAAGAATGAATGTGAACAGAATTGAGGGGAAAAGAATGCCCAGGAGGATGTTGGATATGGAGGCGGGGGTAGGAGGCCGAGAGGAAGATTAAAGGACAGATGGCTGAAGGGAGTAAGGAGGAGTGTGGAGGAGAGTGCCGGGCTAAGGTGGAGGAAGGTAAGGAGACAGTGTGGAGGAGAGTGCCGGGCTAAGGTGGAGGAAGGTAAGGAGACAGTGTGGAGGAGAGTGCCGGGCTAAGGTGGAGGAAGGTAAGGAGACAGTGTGGAGGAGAGTGCCGGGCTAAGGTGGAGGAAGGTAAGGAGACAGTGTGGAGGAGAGTGCCGGGCTAAGGTGGAGGAAGGTAAGGAGACAGTGTGGAGGAGAGTGCCGGGCTAAGGTGGAGGAAGGTAAGGAGACAGTGTGGAGGAGAGTGCCGGGCTAAGGTGGAGGAAGGTAAGGAGACAGTGTGGAGGAGAGTGCCGGGCTAAGGTGGAGGAAGGTAAGGAGACAGTGTGGAGGAGAGTGCCGGGCTAAGGTGGAGGAAGGTAAGGAGACAGTGTGGAGGAGAGTGCCGGGCTAAGGTGGAGGAAGGTAAGGAGACAGTGTGGAGGAGAGTGCCGGGCTAAGGTGGAGGAAGGTAAGGAGACAGTGTGGAGGAGAGTGCCGGGCTAAGGTGGAGGAAGGTAAGGAGACAGTGTGGAGGAGAGTGCCGGGCTAAGGTGGAGGAAGGTAAGGAGACAGTGTGGAGGAGAGTGCCGGGCTAAGGTGGAGGAAGGTAAGGAGACAGTGTGGAGGAGAGTGCCGGGCTAAGGTGGAGGAAGGTAAGGAGACAGTGTGGAGGAGAGTGCCGGGCTAAGGTGGAGGAAGGTAAGGAGACAGTGTGGAGGAGAGTGCCGGGCTAAGGTGGAGGAAGGTAAGGAGACAGTGTGGAGGAGAGTGCCGGGCTAAGGTGGAGGAAGGTAAGGAGACAGTGTGGAGGAGAGTGCCGGGCTAAGGTGGAGGAAGGTAAGGAGACAGTGTGGAGGAGAGTGCCGGGCTAAGGTGGAGGAAGGTAAGGAGACAGTGTGGAGGAGAGTGCCGGGCTAAGGTGGAGGAAGGTAAGGAGACAGTGTGGAGGAGAGTGCCGGGCTAAGGTGGAGGAAGGTAAGGAGACAGTGTGGAGGAGAGTGCCGGGCTAAGGTGGAGGAAGGTAAGGAGACAGTGTGGAGGAGAGTGCCGGGCTAAGGTGGAGGAAGGTAAGGAGACAGTGTGGAGGAGAGTGCCAGGCTAAGGTGGAGGAAGGTAAGGAGGCAATGTGGAGGAGAGTGCCAGGCCAAGGTGGAGGAAGTTAAGGAGGCTTATTTTCAAATATACCCAACCAGTGGCTTGAAGTTGTTCATGATGAGGAGGATGAATAAAGGTAGGGATGATTAAAGTTGATCTTCAGTGAAAATATGTCCACATTTCCGTGGCAGAAAAGTAGGAATTACTGCAGTCAGTACACCCAGCGAAGATTAAAATACCAGCCTCTCCCTTCATTGAAAGGCAATGCTATAAATTAATTCATGTGTATCACAAACTTATTTGTAATGTTTATCCACATTAGTAGTCCTGAGACCCGCCTCGGTGGCGTAGTTGGTTAACGCGCTTGTCGTGTTGAGCTCGACTGCTGAGGACGGGGAGATCTAGGTTTGAATCTCGGTCGGGTGAACTGGGGGTGGGTTTTCCTAAATGGTTTTCCACTCTCCCTCCATGCCAATGTGGGTTCACTTCCTCTAATTCAACCTTCCCAAGTCCTAATACATTAGCGTGATTAGTACTTAAAGCGTATAACCCGAACGGGTAGTAAGACGCGGTGCTAAATATTATTATTATTATTACTGAGAGCTGAATAAAGCTCAATAAAGTAAAAAATGACAAGCTAGACACGGGTATTGAACCTGGAACCTTTAGTTTTGCGCATCAACTTTCTACAACTGAACCAAATGTCCCAGGTTCGATTCCCATGTCCATGTTGTCATTTTTCAATTAATTTAATTATACTAGATGAGCTTGAGTCTACTTAACCCTTGATGCTGATTATAATAATAATCATCTTCAACATAAACAGCTTCCAGCCACTGGCTAGGTTTGTTTGGAACATACGCCTCTCCACCGCCTCCTTTCCTCCTACCACCTCTCTCTCCACCGCCTCCTTTCCTCCTGCCACCTCTCTCTCCACCGCCTACTTTCCTCCCACCTCTCTCTCCACCACCTCCTTTCCTCCTACCACCTCTCTCTCCACCGCCTCCTTTCCTCCTGCCACCTCTCTCTCCACTGCCTACTTTCCTCCCACCTCTCTCTCCACCACCTCCTTTCCTCCTACCACCTCTCTCTCCACCGCCTCCTTTCCTCCTGCCACCTCTCTCTCCACCGCCTACTTTCCTCCCACCTCTCTCTCCACCACCTCCTTTCCTCCTACCACCTCTCTCTCCACCGCCTCCTTTCCTCCTGCCACCTCTCTCTCCACTGCCTACTTTCCTGCCACCTCTCTCTCCACCACCTCCTTTCCTCCTACCACCTCTCTCTCCACCGCCTCCTTTCCTCCTGCCACCTCTCTCTCCACCGCCTACTTTCCTCCCACCTCTCTCTCCACCATCTCCTTTCCTCCTACCACCTCTCTCTCCACCATCTCCTTTCCTCCCACCACCTCTCTCTCCACCATCTCCTTTCCTCCCACCACATCTCTCTCCACCGCCTCCTTTCCTCCTGCCACCTCTCTTTCCACCACCTCCTTTCCTCCTACCACCTCTCTCTCCACCGCCTCCTTTCCTCCTGCCACCTCTCTCTCCACTGCCTACTTTCCTCCCACCTCTCTCTCCACCATCTCCTTTCCTCCTACCACCTCTCTCTCCACCATCTCCTTTCCTCCCACCACCTCTCTCTCCACCATCTTCTTTCCTCCTACCACCTCTCTCTCTACCACCTACTTTCCTCCCACCTCTCTGTCCACCGCCTCCTTTCCTCCTGCCACCTCTCTCCACCATCTCCTTTCCTCCTGCCACCTCTCTCTCCACCATCTCCTTTCCTCCTACCACCTTTATCTCCACCATCTCCTTTCCTCCTACCACCTCTCTCTCCACCGCCTACTTTCCTCCCACCTCTCTTTCCACCATCTCCTTTCCTCCTACCACCTCTTTCTCCACCATCTCCTTTCCTCCTACCACCTCTCTCTCCACCGCCTCCTTTCCTCCTACCACCTCTCTCTCCACCGCCTCCTTTCCTCCTACCACCTCTCTCCACCGCCTCCTTTCCTCCTACCGTGTCTCTCTCTCTCCACCACCTCCTTTCCTCTTACCGTGTCTCTCTCTCTCTCTCTCTTCACCACCTTCTTTCCTCTCACCACCTTGACACCTTGTCCCAGTGCTATCCTCTTTCCTCAATACTCCTCCTTACTTCTATCAGCCATCTGTCTCTCGGCCTCTAACCTCCCTTCCATATCCAACTTCCTTATTGCATCCTTTTCTTCTTTATTCTTCCCACATGGCCATACCACCTTAGTCGTGTCTTCTCTATCCTGTCCCGGACTGCCTCGTCCTTTACTATCCCTCTCACTCTCTCATTTCTCATCCTGTCAAATTTTGCCACGCCGATCCTGCCTCTCAGGAATCTCATTTCACTCTCTTGCATTCTGCTTTCATCCTGTTCCTTCATTACTCACGTTTCTGCAGCGTAGGTCGATATTGGTGGGTGTTAGGCATTTGGTTATAATAATATATATTTGTATCTTTATTAGACTTAGGCATGAAATGTATTGACAATAGCATTATTTTAGTTAAATATCCCATCTTGATCCCAAAAATTGAACCCTAAACTAAAGCAATCAACGGCTTTACTCTGATTAAAGGGAACAATTCATAATATGATATTCCTATTTACAATGATATTGACATTGGTGTTTGTCTCTGTAATCATTTGAAGCAGAGGTATTTTCAAACCACAGCGCTGTTGCAATATTAACCGTGGAAACACCCGCTTCGGTGGCCTCTTGGTCTAACTGCACTATTCTAGCAGTAGATTAGACTGCCTATGAAGGATATATCGAGGCTCTAATCATGGTTGGGTGTACTGAAGGGTTTCCCCCCCCCCCAAAATGGGTTTCCACTCTTTCTTTCTCCAAGAAAATGTGGGTACACTTAATATAAATGAAACCTTCCTCATCTATAAAACCATTAACGTAATTAGTGCATAAGCGTATAACCCGAATGGGTAGAAAGAAGCGGTGCTAAAAAAAAAGTCTCGGACTACTTTTGATAGAGAAATGAATGTACATATTTTCATATTTTAGACTGATAAAGTAAACCTATTAGGAAAGCATCACCGAGAAGAATTATCACCATTGTTTTTTAATATTATGTTGACTTGTGCTAATACCACCCCACGCCCACACCCCTCAATGTCGGTATATGGATTAATTTTATGCTAGTGGGCTCTAGAGGAGGAAGGTACAGATTAGAGAAAGTGTAAACGTATTTTCATGGAAGGAAAGTGGTGATCCATTTAGTAAAAAAAAACACCTTTATTACAACTGGTTCGGATTTGAGTCTCACCACTGACAAATTATAATATATGAGTCCTGAAATTTAATCTGCGTGTCCACCGATGCAAGTTAGTATTGTAACTGTGGTTTTTCACTCGCTTCACTGACGGAGGCTGGTCAGATTCCTTATAACTCACTCCGCCTAATCCTGTTCGCTTGGATTAGTTCCACTGAGCCATCACTGGCAACAGAGAGTAAAAAAAGCTGTTTCAAAACCTCCGTCTCACTCTTAAACTGTAAGGCGAATAATTTTTTTTCTTCGTCCCTTCTATTCTAAGGAAAAAAAGTAAAATTAATTTCCAGGTCCCAATCCTCCTGTAAGTAGTTGCTTATCAAGGCGTAAACACACACACTTCCGCTCCGGAACTCCCTTCGACCCCTCTCCGCCATTTCTCTCCTTTCTCTATCCACCCAGATATCTAAGCAGAAGAAGGTAGATGCCTGAACGCATCCTCCTGACGTCATTACTTCCATCAGAGCGCTTTCAGAAATCTGTTCGCTCGCAAGCACTAGTTTACGGTTACTTGGTTAAATAATGAAGTGGATGAGGCCTTGGCCTCTGTGCTAAGAAGAGGTCTTGGATTAATGTTCGCCACCTTTGCAGCTTTCATCTAAATGCAGATGTAATTAATTATTCATCAAAAGAAAAGATAGGAAGACCTTTACTTAGCAAGGACTTACATACTTATCCTTGGTAGGACTTGGGTTTAGTGTGGTTCATTCGGAGGAAGGTTGCTTTAAAATATAAAAGGAGTGTGTGGATTTTTTTTTAATCTTCCGCCATTGTGAGATCATTAAATTGGTAATGTATAGTCTTTGTGTGGCAGGATATTATCTAATGGTAAAGTCACTGCACCTCACTGGTAGCTCAATAAGCTGGAGTTCGATTGCAGCTGACTGTACTAGGTACTAACAACAGGTCTGCCACTATTTTCTTGCTATCAAATTCAATATGTTTGTTAGGTTTTTCCTGAAGAAATTTCCTCTTCCATGCAGCTTAGATTGAAGACAAGATTTGTAATTTTTTTTTTCAAACTCACTAGTCCTAAAAATTGAAACTTTCTTCACACCCTGATAATACCAGTTTATTTATTTTGTTATTAAAATTAGTTTACTACTTTGGCAGAAAATAGTGCGATAGACAGTGGCGGCTCGTAGCTAAAATTAGTGGGGGTGCTGCTCCGGAATTTTTTTAGCCTTTGTTTTAAAATTGTGTGAAAGGAAAAAAAACATGTATAAAAAAAATTGTTCAGGAGCTTAATAAAATCTTAACAAAAAAACTGTTTTACTTACTTTAACTTAAATTGTTACAGTTCATGCTTGATCTATTCATTTAAAAATAAAATCTATTCTTCTTGTTTTAATGTGCGCAAAAAGTTTAATAATTTTCTCCTTGATCTCTGAATGACAATTGAGAAAATTTGTATCCTTTGAAAGTACTGTAAGCGCATTTAGACTTTCTAAATTCATAGTGCTTCTTAAAAAAGTTTTTATTCTTTTCAATGTTAAAAAGCAGCGCTCTGCCTCTGATGTGGTCATGGGAATTGTCAATAGGACTTTTATCAGTTTCGTAATTTCACTAAAAACATCATCTAGATTATTTTCCTAGATAAATTTCAGCAGTTCAATTAATTTGCAATATTCATGTATATAAGTCCTACAATAGACTACATTTAGTTCAGTTTCAGGCTTTTCTTTGTCAATCATGGGATAAGCTTCAGTGGTCAGTTATATTTCTTTTGTGGGGTGTTCATTCTCAAATCTAGTGAAGCCATTCTGGTTGAACAATTTAGCAGCTACTAAGTGTTTAGTGGAAGAATACCTGTCCATTATATCAACACATATATAGTCATACACTTCCTTAGCTTCTGCCATGAGTGTATTTGAAGGATTCTCACAGTAATTTGAGTTTCTCAATTCTAAAATAGCAAATTTGAAATTTGTTATATATTCATTAAATTTAAATACACTGATTTCTCGAGATTGCATTTGGTTGTAAATTATTTCAACATGAGGCATATTCTGAAGAAAAATCTCTAACAAAAACTTGAAATTATCATCATTCAGGTGTTTTAAAATTCCTGTTGCTTCTGCAATGGTTTTATCTGTATTTGATGTTGACTGAATTTCAGGTGGCAGTTTTTTAAAGGTTGCAAATTTTCATGAACTCTGTTTATGGTCCGTATGTTGAAATTCCACCTTGTAGAGGATAAATTGATTACCGTAGAACAAGGACCATTTGAGTGTGTTCCGAAACATCTGTTGTGTCATCAGCCATGACAGCTACAAAGGAAGCTTTTCTAATCTCCTTCCTTATATCCTCATGGTATATTTGTAGCAGGCAGTCAAGTATCTCATTCTGAATGATCTTACCTTTGAAGAATGCACTTGTTTCTAAGTGATTCTTCCAATCTGAATCTAATTTAGATGCAAAATTTAGTAATCCTCTAAATAACCCTGGATTTACTGAATTGTCTTTTTCTTCATGTCCACGTTAGGGAGTTTCAAAGTTCCATAAAAGTAAATGCAGTCTATTATTTTGGACAAAATTTTACGGTTATTTTTAACTTTTATATTATGCTTATTGATAGAAAGTCTGTTTGCCTCACTAAGTTTCTCTTTAACACTTATGGTTCCTAAAAGTGACAGTGAAACAACATTATTAACGTGCTTCTTTGACTTCTCATGCTTTTCAGTTTTTTCTTTCATTTTGTTTATATTTCTAAAACCATCTTTTGTCCAGGGTACATCACCTCCAAACAGTCAACACGGAAAGCAAAACAATGCATTTTTTACTTCACAGATGCAAAGCCAACTTTTCCGTTGGTACTATTCAGAATATTTAAAGCTACGAATATATTTCTTGTTGTTGCTTTTGCCTGGCTGAGATATTAGAATATCAGGTGTTGAACGACCTCTTTTCTTAACTTTAACCTTATCATGGAGAGATAGCTGTGAAAACTTAAGCTGTTGAAGTTCACTTACAGTCACATAACTTATTTCTTGGGGAAGCAAGGCCATTGTTAAAGTTTTCTGTTAAATAAAAAAAAACGAAAAAATGGATCAAGTAGAACATCTGGAAGCAGAATAATAATATAATTCTACACTCTTCTACACTTTATCACATTCAAGAAAATGTTACACGGTTTTTAAGAACAACATACGCTGATTAAAAAAAGAACTTCCTTCCACCATCACGCCAAGCCGGTACTGTGAGAATAACAGTGCTCTCTACCTGGCAGTTCCACCTTCCTTCCCGCCCCCCTCCTATGTGTGCATGCACACAAGTCAAAACACCACGTCGCTGGCACTGTGAAGCGCACAGTTCCATACAAAGATTTTTGTATCTTTTTCATAAACTGGAGGATGGCTACTGAAGTACTGACACTAAGCTTAAGGAATATATATTGTATTACAAAAATAAAGAAAGCATTCGAGAAAAAAGGACTCATTATATTAGAGATTATCGATAATATCAAGTGGAAATAGGGGGTGCTGCTGTTCCGTAGTGCCTATACGCGAGCCGCCACTGGTGGAAGATTTAGGATCTATATATGTATTTTTTTAATTACAGGTAGTATAGATCTATGTATATATGATACGTTTATTTTAATTGTTAATGTGCTTGTTATATTAGTTTGTGTATTGGTGGGGATGACTTTTTTATTTTGTTAGGACGTAAGGTATTAGGTTATACTCAGATTCATAAGGGTCCAAATAAAGAAATAATGTAGGTTATGCTACTCATTGGTTTAATTTCAAACAAGGTGGTGAACCTCATGAAGATTGGGATCATTAAACCGTGGGTTATCCGAGGTCATAAAAGGGGCTGACCTGGTTCAAGGAGGACAATGATTCATTTTTTGTATCACTCAGATTCAAACTATTGTACAACAGTTTCACTTTTCATATATAGCTCCGATATTAATCTTGAAAAAACTTTGTTTCAGTATAAATTATGTAATTGAGTTAGTTAAAACGATACACTCTTCCACAGTATTAAGTAGAAATACAAATCTAAATAACGTAATGAACATTTTATTAATAGTCTATATAATAACCCCAATAGGGACGTTCAAATATTCCGTGAGTGACCCATTCCCCCAAATTGAATAATAATAATAAATGTCAGACGTGGATGCAAGGATATTGGTAATCAAATAAAAAGATGTATATAGTTTTATAATTATATTAATTAATTAATGTATTCACTAATAATATCTTATTTAAATTGCAACTTAGAGAAATTAAAATACTTTTATAAAACCATTTTATAATTATTTTTAGTTAAAACTTTTTAGTACAGTAAATTTGAATTCAGCTGAGAACAATATTTATTGTTAATTATTTTGCAACATTAATTAACAATATTTATTGTTAATTATTTTGCACTATTAATTTACAATTGAACGTTAATAATTACCATCGATTTATAAAATGTATAAAAATAATGGTTATTCCTATAAAAAAAACTTACAAAAGTTTACAAATATAACGTAAGTAGGACGGGGGGAAGGGGATCAGGCGTTTACTTATTTTTGCTCACAAAAGAGGGGAGGAGGTCCAAAATGGCCAAATATTTGCTGACATATTACCTTAACACTCCCTAAATGATCGATATTCCATAAACCAGTTATGATAAAATAATTGCACGTGGCAATATTCTAGAACTGTTTGGAATATTTAAGGAAAATTAGACAAACTATAACTAGTGGTGCAGTAATATATTTACTATGGTCAGAAACGTGTTTTTGTTACAGAAATTACAAAAATACTGACCTTAAATCACTCTACCTTTCATGCCACCTTAAAATCTTTTCTCACCCCATGGCCAGTGCTTGGCTTCGGTAGGTATATTCCATTCACGATAGGTTTTTACCTGGATGACAGTTCGAAAATCATATATTTAGGTTTTGGGTTGCCAACACTTGTAAAAGATCACAGTTTTGTTATAAATGTAAAGATATTTAATTACCTGTTATATTTTACATTTAAAATAACGTAAACCTAATTTTTCTCATACTACTTCATTTTATGTAATAATTTCTTTTTATCCAACCCGAAACAATATTTTAAACATAATTAGAAGTATTTATGTTTCGTTTTGGAACGTTATTGATTATGTTTAATATAGTGCATACATCAATACCTTTTAATACAGGCATCATATTTATTTGGAAAAGAGAAAATTCTCAATTTTTTACACACAATGCATGATTTTATGATTATTTTATCGTATTTTGAAATATTTAACTGAATAAAGTATTTTCATCAACTGCGTGTCCGCATCATTGTAAATCCGCATCATTGTAAAAAACTTGTTTACCGTTATGTTCAATCATATGGTTTAAATTCGTCAGTCGCCATTTTGAGGCTATGTTCGTTGGAAGTTTTTGTGAAAGTGGTGCGAATATTTTTTTAAGTGGAATAAAACTATAAATAAACTTTGTTTCGGACCTTGAATAAATATATAAGTAGTGTTGGCCTAAATTACTGTAGTTAACTATCACATTAATATATTACCATCTGTTTTCATTATAGTGATCCAAAGTGATAGATGCCAGCTGTTGGCGTAGTGATATATTAGGGATTACTTCTAGTAACATTTCGAGCTGTTATCCAGGTAAACTTAGGTCGTGAATGCCTTATAGTACCACTCTAGCCAAGTATTGTAGTGGGGGGG
>CABFVX010002262.1:2488-29288 GCA_902151425.1 Timema shepardi | reverse complement strand
GGGGTATCCTATAGCCTTCATTGGCAAACAGTGGACACATCTCATCACATTTTAAATTTATGGTACGGTGCACCGCACAGACTTTCTCCCTCCTTTGCCTAAATATGGAGAAATTTACTCATCATCAGCATCAAGTGTTCTGCCTCTTGGCAGGTCCAGTTATAATACTCCTCCAACTCTCTCCATCCTGGGCCAGTCTCTGGGTTGGTTTGTATCCTCCTCCAACCTTGATTGAATCCAGCATCTGGTACCTCCAACGTCCTCTTTCTCTTTTTTAAAAATACATCACTCCTTCAATTGTAGTCTTCAAAACTCGTAAACTATGTGAAACAAAATAATAGACATGGTAACAGAAACGTTTCACAAAAAATTAATGAATAAAATATTCACTGCTGCAGAAAAATATTGAGGAAATAGTAACAGTTGTGTTCACAAAATATCATAATACATTTAGACCTCAATTTAAAAAAATACATTTGCCAATATCTCAAAAACTATTGGTTTTAAATGTACTACAACTTGGCAACGATTAGTTATTTCGTATCTTAAAGAGCTGGAAATTTACATTTATGTAAGAAGGTAGCGTCGAAGTCCTTTTAAATGGGAAAAAAGAATATTTTTAATGTTAAACAATGCCTAAATACTAAGTTTAATCAAATTTTTTGAGCATATTTTGGGAAAATTAATTTTTTTCTCTTTCGACCCTTAAGTTAACTACGCTTAGTTCTTAGGATTAGATATATGATTCCAAAATACTTCTGAGGAACCCTATGAAAACCTTATAAACCAAGTTTTAATTTGTCCAGTAAAATGGTTTCGGTTCTAGCCCCACTATCAGACAGATAGAAGCTGCAAAAAAGTACGTTTTGTAGTTTATTCATAAAAACCTCCGTTTATATTTGTTGACGATCACAAGATGCAAAAAATTAAAAGTACAAAAAATTCTAAATTGACAATATTATTTATATCTTCCAAATGTTGTAGCCGTCCTGTGAATATAAATAGAGAAAATCTGAATTTCAATGCTATCTCTGGTTCGAGATTAATCGTGTATTTAGCAACTTGTTTAATCAGTCTCCAAGGACAGAGAATAGCTCTGATGGATAATTAAACTTGAATCAAACGTATTATATAGATAGCGTGGTTTGATTAAGTGTTAATTATAAGGCAGTGGAGTTAATGAGGCAGAGATTGTGTGGTAAAATCTTTTTTTAATAAAAGCATTTTCTTTTCTTATAACAAACCTATTTTCTAATAATTTTTTCGTCTATTGAGGAATGAAAAATATCGAAAACCAGACTTTTAATTGTTGTATGGCTAAATATTAAATGATGTGTAACTCGGTTAACGGAACAATTAAATAGACCTACATAAAAATAGTAGAAACAAAAATAACATTGAAGTGAAGTTTCCTGCGTTATTCACTTTGGAAGAGCTAGGTTGAAATTAAGAGTTTTTCAATTTAATTTTAATAAAGTTTGTCTTTTTAAAAACACGATATAATTATTACACTCATCTCAACTCAAATGTCTTCTAATAAAAAATACAGAAAATCTTTCTATGACAGTGAAACAAAAAGCACAGATTCTTAATTAATTTTAAAAATAGTAGTACACCGTCGCAAAGTTGTTTTTTTTATCTTTGAGTAGCACCCTTGAGTTCAATCCCTTATCAAACAGATCTTTACACGCAGGATACATGTCACACATTCGGACGGAAGGTTCTACCAATAGGAATGTAGCTTGAACACGTTTCTCTATAACTGCATAAAAAAAACCATGACCAAGGCTACTTCCTCTTTCACACCATTAAATACTTATATACGTATATATCAGAAAGTCTTACTACCTGTTTAGGTTATACGTGTATTTTATCATTACTCTAATGGGATCTAAGCATTTTAGAGGTAGTCTACCCGCATTTGCGTAAAAGGCGAATCTGAAAACATTTAGGAAAACACCACCCTCAGAAGACCCTCACCTTACACCAATCAGCCACTGAACCAGGTACCACTAAATAAATGGAGGGCCTACGATAAAATCATATATACTTGTTCAATTGTGACAAATTTTTTTTAAAAAAATGAGCTAACAGTAAATTACCCTTAAATGAATTATTTTCCAAAAACAATTAAATGTGTTTTTTTTTATGTCAAGCACTGTGTGTATATCCATACTAAACCGTTAAAGCCATTTTCATGAAAGTCATAATTTTCGGAAAACAGTTATCGATAAACCATCCTTGATTCTAGGGGTGAAAGAAAATATTCCTATGGTAGGGTCATTTTATAACAGCTAATTATCAAAGCTGAACTAAATATGACATACCATTTTGGCTGTAGCACCAAGGATAGACAAATACCAGCTTGGGGAACATCCAATATAAGGGTTCTACATAATCTCTCGGTTGAGAATTTCACTATTATTATTATTAGCACCACGTCTTACTACCCGTTCGGCTTATACGCACTTACGCTAATGTGTAATGGTAGGGTGATTGTGAGATGAAATGGAGGACCTACAGTTTAACGTGGAATCCGAACCACGGTGGAGGCCTGGCATTCCTCACATTCACAAGATGTCTTGTCAAAGGTGAAGGAAGGGTTTGGTAATCAGATACATCTGTGCCGGGACCGAGGATTGAACCCCGGCAGCCAGCATAGATGTCTGACACCTTACCCCTAGACCACCGGGTCACCAATTTCACTATTAATAGATTTCTACAAGACACCTTGTGAATGCGGGGAATGCCAGGCCTCCACCGTGGTTCGGATTCCACGTTAAACTGTAGGTCCTTGATTTCATCTCACAATCACCCTACCATTACCCATTAGCGTAAGTGCGTATAACCCGAATGGGTAGTAAGACGCGGTGCTAATAATTATAATAATAATAATAATAATAAAAGATTTCTCTTTATCAGAAAAGAAAAGATAGTTATCATGAGGAGTTCTTGAAAACAAATTCTTACAAATATCTCGGGCTGTTTATCAAGACTTTAAAACAACAATTTATTACTGCTATCTTTTCTGACCATCTTATTTGTGTTTGTAAAGCAAAAAACCAAGATCAAAACGTCTCTTCTCCCTACTAATTTAAATATTTTAAGTTTATAAATAGGTAAATACCTAATTACGGCTCAACTGGTGAAATATATTAAAGAATGAAAAACTGATCAAACAAAATATTTTGCTGGTAAGAAAACCTGATTCAATTCTTAAGCAATATTAATTAAAACAAAATTAAATAAATATAGCCAATAATTATCCTTATAGTTAAATATCTAAGTTCATTTTACCTAGATCTATGATTTTCTAAATCAAAATCTTATGACATTTACACTTGAATCAATAAATAGTGTCAGACTTATTGGCCAAAGAAGCCTCGAATTCAGTGTCAATTAAAAAAAAATAGTGTCAAAAGTTCGAAATTGTTCAATTGTGTATTTCTTAGTTAGTGGTTGATATATAGAGCAGTTTTTTGAACTTCCACGCAGGTATAATATAAGGGAAATGTATCTGCATATGCGTGGAGTAAAAGTGGGAAATATTTTATGAAAATCCAACTATTTATACATCTAGCTGGGATTTGAACTATGACTCTACCACCATCTGCAAACCAAACTTGACTAATTATATATGCATACTGATTCGGGTGATATTTTTTATACAGTAAGTTTTCAATTTACCGCTGGATAATTACATCAAAACAAGTTCTGCTTATGAAGATATTGTTTTTAGAAAATACAACTTGCGCTCATGATAGCAACAAACAAAATGGTGGTGGCACTATCAGATGCGCGTCAGCCTACTCTAAACGCCAAAAGTTAGTTTAACGTAATGTTTGATAGATGGCTTCGATGGTAATAAGTCAAAGTAGTGAAATTACCGCGACCGTTTATCTCGAATCCGTGCAAGTCGAGAACTTTCTGTTTATTAAACATTAATTTGTAGTTCTGTATGAACTATGCCATGTTTTATAGCCTGTAAAGGGAGTATTGGGACCTATTAGTATCATAACACATCCTTCTACCTCCTTTAACACTGTCTACAGACCACGAGGCGTCTCATGTGACCTATCTGAGAAGCCCCAATTGTGAGTGCACCGCCATCAAACGTCTGACGCAGGAGACGTGTCACTGTCTTATTAAATATGAACGAACTACTTTAGCGCTTGCTCCGATTCGCCCCTCGCTCGCAATTTACAGGGTAAGGTTTGTGACCTCGCCCCCTTGGTGGAGGACAAACCTGAGAAATTAACCAATCAGGAGCTGACATATGTCACGTACCCTGTTAAATATATCACCAATTGTATTAAGAGGCCCTAACACAAGACGTCCATGACAGTTACTCCAACTTACACGAATTTGACTTACGTGGATTTGCATATACATAGTTGTATCTCGGCTTATTTCGAGTAACGTCATCTATCAAGCTTCACTCTAAGCATAATAGATGGCATTTATAATAAACTGGAATATAGTTGATAATGATATCGCCATTTTGTTTGTTTATATCTTGAACTTAAACCACATTTTACTATAAAAAGTTATAGTCAGATTTATTTATTATTCCTTGGGACGATCATGTATGTTAAAAGTGTATTCATTTAATAACCAATCGACCTACACGATTTTTAAGCCTGCGTGGGATCATTTGGAACGAGTTGGTCATGTAAGCCAAGGACGTTCTATATTTATTGAAATATAATAAAGGAAATGACTATTCGCAATTGTTGAAATAGTGATATATATATATTACATAAAATAACCAAAAAAATCAAACAACACCATCCAATTTAAATAAATTTCTAAGAATCACGTTTCATAAAATAATGATCTCTGTAATATTTTATCATATCAACTATTTGGATAAAATATTTCAAAGAAATTTTATAAATAGTATTTTATATTGCAGGGAAAGTGTTTGAGAATAAAATAATTTAAGAAGGATTTAGAACACTTATAACATATATCAATACAAAATAACGTTTATTAAATTAATGCCGTTAGGATATCATGTCAACATTTAGAATAGACGATATTACCGACAAGTAATATTTTCTGAGAAAACATGATTATGGTTATTTTCTTAAAATTTGACCATTTTATTGATATTGTATAGCCTTTCGCATAGATACATTATTCTAAACAACTGTGTTGATTCCTTAAATGTTTAAATAGATAACCAATTATTTAAAGAAATGTTAAAAATTACACTAAGGCACATTAGTGCTTCCTTCAGTTGGTATGGAAAGGAATGCGAGATAAGTTGTGTATTTTTACAGTTTTTACAACCAAAAACCTCAATACCCAAATTTCGTGCGTTCAAACCCACCTGTGGTTGACAGATTTTTCTCGAGCGATAAAAGTCCGTAGCACAACTTCCTTCGTAGTGGAAGTAAAACCTTCAGTCCCATGTCGATTGTGGCTTGTAAAATAACACTAGAAGGTATTTGAAAATACTTTTCCCTGCAAAATTGGTAGGCCCTTTCACTCTTGCTCATAGAAATTCTCGTGTGTTGATAAAATCAGTCGGTTCAGAAAAAGCACGTTAAATAACACATATAAATAAATATAGCCAAAAACATATCTAATAAAATAAAATATTGTTTTAATGAATACGTTTATTTTAAATTTCTACATAAAAATATAGTAATCTGAACATTTAATCATTATTTGTAGTTGGTTTAATGTTATTTAAATATAAACTTTCTAAATGAAGATCAAAAATGTGTAATCCAAATTCCACGATGCTCGTAACAAATAATCAAAAAACTGTTTGGATAAACATGTGTAGACAAATAAATTACTAAACGTGTTAACTGAAACAGTATTTTATTTATTTTGCACAAAAATCGTCTCTTGTTATAAAAACTTAATAAATATTTGTCTCAATTCAAGTTATTTTCATCCCGGTTTTAAGAGTGGTGTTTTTTCCAAGCCTCTGGTATTATTGTAAGGATTTCCTCCTCCCTAAGCCGAAACGAGGCCCGTTTGAAATAATAGGGGTGTTTAAATGCAAAGCTAGAAACGCCATTGATACATATTGGAACATACACGTAGGGTAAGCGGAGGAGGGCAAGTTGGGTAATTCAAAGGGTGGCAACATCGAAATGGAAAATTTCCCGCTGAACCAATTATACGGGTTCCTTTCAGTGAAAAAATAAAAAGTATTGGTGCCAGCTTTGCTCTTTTCTGGGGAAAGCTAACAACAATAAAACACGTCCGCTAAAACTTACTACTGTCTTAGCTTAGTATTCAGATAATATATTCAGTGTGTCTTACTACCCAACCAACAAGTATTTCCGCATTTTTAAACAAATGAGATAGGGATGAGTAAAGCAAAATATGTAGATGAAATGTACACACATTTGCGTGGAGCAATAGATAGAAACACCCGCTTCTGTGGCCACATGGTTTAAGACGCCACTTTCGCAGTAAATTAAATTGCCGATGACGGGGACATTGAGGTTCGAATCTCTGTTGGGTGTACTGAGGGTGGTGTATTACAAAATGGTTTACCACTCTCCTTCCACGCAAATACGGGTACACTTCATTTAAATGTAGCCTTCCTTATCACTAAAACAATTATCGTAATTAGTTCATAAGCGTTTAGTCCGATGGGTAGTAAGATGCAGTGCTAAAATAAAAATTGGGTAAAAAGCAGGACTAGATAAAATTAACGTCTTAACATGAAGGTCACTTTCTTATAAATACAACTTTGATACAGTATAAATTTAATTTGGCAGCTAAAAATATTACAATATCTATTTTCACATATCCATACGTCAAGTCATGGAATACACATCTGTCACTTTTGATAGATATTATGAATACTCGTAACATAAAAATGTTTTATCACTGTTGACTTCAAAAATTATGTTTGCATTTTTTTTTTTAAAGTTCCTTCCTACCAAAATTCTACGATAGTTAACTGAGATTGAAAAGTAGAAGAAAATAAATTATTGGTAATAGTGGGTACGTATCATGTTTAACATGGCTATGAACACCTTAAAATTAGATTTATGGAATTAAGAAAAGGTAGTTCTGAAGAAATTATCCTACACTCCCATGGAGAGAGGATGAAAAACACATATGTAAGACCTCCCCAAACTCACCGAACTAAGATTTGATATCTAACCTCCTTGTAACTAGCAATACAGATTAATGTGAGACCAACCCCTTATACGGTGGGACCATTGCCACAGACTAGTACTTAGAGCTACTGATAACTAAAATAAGAGAGCAGGATCGATTCTTGGTGCCATGTTAGTGTATTATTATTATTATTATTATTATTATTATTATTAGCACCGCGTCTTACTACCCGTTTGGGTTACACGCACTTACGCTAATGTGTAATGGTAGGGTGAATGTGAGATGAAATGGAGGACCTACAGTTTAACGTGGGATCCGAACCACGGTGGAGACCTGTCATTCCCCACATTCACAAGATGTCTTGTCAGAGGTGAAGGAAGGGTTTGGTAATCAGATAAATCTGTGCCGGGACCGAAGATTGAACCCCGGCCGCCAGCATAGGCCATGTTAGTGTTTTTAAGCACTAGTATTAGGGTTTTCTCAAATGTGTGAATTTTTCTCGCTCGTAGATTTGAGTTTAAGGTGTGGGTGTAGGGGATACGATTAGAGATCTGTGTTTTTTTACAGTTTTTATATAGAAACAGTTTTTTGATCAAAATAAATCAAATAATTATCCAGTATGAACATCGAGTTTAATTTTCTTCACATGGTGGTATCAACATTTCTTGAATATTTGTCAAGAGTGTCCTGTTATTTAATGACAACTTTTTCCCTTCAAAAAAAAGTTTGTCATCAGTGACGTTATGCTCATGACAGATATTTAACAACTGTTGAGGTCACCAGGTGAGGAAAATTAAACTCCGTTTGTAGTGGAGCAATAAATATTATATTGGTGACCTGGCGGTCTAGGGGTAAGGTGTCAGACTTCTGTGCTGGCGGCCAGGGTTCAATCCTCGGTCCCGGAACAGATTTATCTGATTACCAAAACCTTCCTTCACCTCTGGCAAGGCATCTTGTGAATTTGGGGAATGCCAGGCCTCCACCGTGGTTCGGATTCCACGTTAAACTGTAGCTCCTTCATTTCATCTCACAATCACCCTACCATTACACATTAGCGTAAGTGCGTACAACCCGAATGGGTAGTAAGACGCGGTGCTAATAATAATAATAATAATCATAAATATTATATTTATTTTGGCTAAAAAAAATGTGTTGCTATAAATACTGTAAAAACATTGGCCTCTTCTCGCGTCCCCTTCAACCGCACCTTAAGTACACACTCCACAAAATTTGAAGTAAATAAAGACACCCGGGTGAACACCTTATTTCTTTTTTACTGCACATGTGTAGATATTTTGACACCAAGTGGGTAAAAATTAAATTTATTATTACTATTATTATGTGTTCTGTCTTAATATAGGTCTTTATTTTTTTTTTTTTACATGAGCTTAAACTACCATTGTTCCTATCCCCTGCAAATATTGATATTATTTTACGCTTGAATTAAACATTAAGTTGCTTAATGTTAAAGAGTTTTGATATAATTATTTAAAAAGTTAAAGACGATTATTTTTAAACTTTTGATTTTAAATAAGACTTATCAAAGTTTGCCCAAGGAGTACATTACAGACAACTCCCTTTGGCAAAAGCAGCAATATTCATACACATAGATAAGCCTACATATCCTAAGTCATATAGGCCCTATGTATTTACATTGAGATTAATCACCGCTGCAAAGAGATCCAGTTTCTAATCTTGGATGAGGGTATTGTGGGGTTTTTACATATGATCTAATATTTAATTCTCTCATCCTTTCTCTAAGCTTTCAAGCTAATGCGTATAACCTCCCTTAAAAAACCCAGCGCCACCCCTATTTCATAAATCTATAGCTGCCCCCTAAATTCCTAAAACCCCTAAATAACCATCCTCATCACTGATTCCTGAATCCTCATTCTCACCTCTAATTCCTAAATCCCATAGTCCTCCCCTAATTTCTAAACCTCAATTTGCCCCTTGGTTGGTAAACCACCATATTCCCCCTACCTCTTAAATTTCCATCCTCACCCCTAATTATTAAATTTCCATCCTCACCCCTAATTCTTAAATCTCCATCCTCACCCCTAATTCTTAAATCTCCAGCCTCACCCCTAATTCTAAAATTTCCATCCTCACATATAATTACTAAACACCTCCATCCTCAACCCTACTTGCTAAAGGATTCGGTAAATAGCCTATGGGCTAGACCAATTTTTATAAATAAAGTCAACTAAATTTTAGTATCCAATCAACTACAAATTAAGTCCTTCCTAAAAGTTAATTACTTATTTTATGTGTCAAGTTATTTATGTATAGAACCAGTTATATTTCAGACCAGCCAATAAATCATAAAAAGGACATCTTTAAATGAACTTAACCAGTTATATATATATATATATAGTTATATATATAATATAGTTATATATATATAATATAGTTATATATATAATATAGTTATATATATAATATAGTTATATATATATATAGTTATATATATATAGTTATATATATATATATATAGTTATATATATATATAGTTATATATAGTTATATATATAATATAGTTATATATAGTTATATATATATAATATAGTTATATATAGTTATATATATATATAATATAGTTATATATATAGTTTTATATATATATATATAGTTATATATATATATATATAGTTATATAGTTATATATATATATAGTTATATAGATGTATGTGTGTGTGTGTGTGTGTGTGTGTGTGTGTGTGTGTGTGTGTGTCTATTTCTGATTTCAGTACATGACAAAATGATTCTCAAAGCTAGAGCTCAGCGTTTTAATCTAGAAGGTATGTTAATATTTATAAAATAATTGTTTGAATTCTTAGTTTACTCCATAGAAAGTCTTCCTATCGGTCTAAAGTCTAAGGCTTCAAATCCCAGCAAGGCTGAAACAAATGCTATAGGAAAGATTTAAAATTTATTTTGTCCAATTTTATAATAACATATGCTAGTATTTTTTTTTTCTTATGTTTTGGTGACCCGTGTCTTATTACCCGACTGGGCAGGTCATATACTCACATTAATAAGCTAAAGGTAAGGAGGGTAATAATTTTTGATTAATTCATTTGCATTTTAGTGGTGCGAAAGTGTAAAAATATAATAATATTTAGCATCGCGTCTTACTACCCATTCGTATTATACGCTTTAAGTACTAATTACTCTAATGGATTAGGAATTGGGAAGGTTGAATTTAGAGGAAGTGAACCCGCATTTGCGTGGAGGGAGAGTGGAAAATCATTTAGGAAAAAACCACCCTCAGTTCACCCGACCGAGATTCGAACCTCGATCTCCCCGTCCTCGGTAGTCGAGTTCAACACGACAAGCGCGTTAGCCAACTACACCACCGAGGCGGGTAAAGTGTAAAAACATTTAGTAAAAATTTGACTACGGAATTTAGATCTCGAACCAATATCATTTTTTATTTACACGCATTGTGCTGGCGGCCGGGGTTCAATCCTCGGTCCCGGCATAAATTTATCTGATTACCAAACCCTTCCTTCACCTCTGACAAGACATCTTGTGAATGTGAGGAATGCCAGGCCTCCACCATGGTTCGGATTCCACGTTAAACTGTAGGTCCTACATTTCATCTCACAATCACCCTACCATTACACATTAGCGTAAGTGCGTACAACCCGAATGGGTAGTAAGACGCGGTAATAATAATAATATTTACATGCAAACACCATTAGGGCATCTTACTTTAATAATATAGTTAAATACTAGAAAAAGTAGTTTTGCTGATAATAAAATAAGCTATAATATGTTTATGACACAATGTTTCTTCAACTAATACCACATAATAGTGATATAACATATTATTCTAGTTTGTCTGTCTGTAGACCACCACATAATAGTGATATAACATATTATTCTAGTTTGTCTGTCTGTAGCTTACTAAATGTAATTTAACTGAAATGAGTGAAGCGCGCCCTTCATAACTATGAAACTCGTTTTCCGCTGAATTTATTAATGGTGTTAGGGAGAGGGGTTGAACATTTTAGAAGTGTTAATTGTATGGTTCATAAATTACTGACAACCAGCGGTATAATTGCCTTATGGGAAATAGATGCAAAGTTGTTTAGTGCGCGCTTTTATGTTTGAAGCTGTTAATTTTACGCCGGAGTTAATCTCAAGTCTAATTTGCATTTCTGTATGGTTTTATTTTAGTCGCTATTTGACTTACGTTGCAACTTTTAACCCGGCTAAGTTTGAAGCTTATTTTTAACTAGGTGAATTAAAAGTTCACTTTTGTAAGTGTTTTAAGTGCTATCAGTAATGTGCTGGCTTACCCGGTAACGGGGGAGGGGTATAATTGGAGTAGGATGTCCCCCCCCCACCCCCTACCTCTTCATACTAAGATCGCAAAAATATTAAGTTTTATTTTTCAAAATACCAAAAATACGCTAGAATATTAGAGCTTATATCAAACTTTTGTGACCAGTATTTTACTTAGATACTAGCAATCCCACATGTCGTTACTCGTGACCCACTGTGGTATTGTGTTAGAAAGCTAGTTAAAAATCCTGCTTTGAGGTGCATTTGGACCCCCTCACGTCCACCTATGATAGAAATTTCAGATCTCTGCGTGCCGTATATTTGGCTATCATTGCGCACAAACAAACAAACAAACACTTCCTTTTCTACACTAATATTATAAAGAGGAAAGATTTGATTTAGGTTTTTTTTGTAATAAGGAATAAATTAAATTTTCAAAATAAAATATATTCTATGTTACTCGCTGTAAATGTAGCTTTATATTGGTGAAATAATTTTTTTAATCGGTCCAGTGGTTTTTGAGTTTATCCATTACAAACAAAAAATCAAATCTTTCCACTTTATAATATTACTAGCAGTCCCGCACGGCGTTGCCCATGAACCACTGTAGTATAATAATTATANTTAAAAAATGTCTAAAAATTATAGAAAAATGTTAAGGGTGGACAACCCTTATCACTAAGGGGTATGAAAAATAGATGTTGGCCGATTCTCAGACCTACTCAATATGCTCACAAAATTTCATGAGAATCGGTCAAGCCATTTCGGAGGAGTACGGGAACGAACATTGTGACACGAGAATTTTATATATAAGATTATATTATACAATAGATGTACACACACGGTGTACCGTTATAAACATATTAAGGGTGACATTGGTTGACCTCGGCTGTCTCTAGGTAAAGTACTCACCTCAGGAACCGATGTTCGGGGCTTCAAACCCAGTCGAGGTCAAGGGATTTTTCTTGAGCATGCACAAAATCTTTTGAGGGGGGGAGGGGGGAGTAAAGCCATCATTCCCATGTTGATTGTGGCTTGTAAGAACCAGAAAAGTATGTGAAAATATCTTTCCCGCTAACATTGGCAGGTCATTTCACTGTCGTTCATTGAAATTCTCGTGTGCTGATATAATCATTTGGTTCAGAAAATGTACGTTAAATACCTCAAATAAGGAAGTAAAAAAAGAGTGGCCATAAATAATATTTAGTTTAAGGTAAATAGCCTATAAACTAGATGGCATAATTATAAATTATCCATAATTATTGAAAATTGTTTATTAATTAATTTAAAACTTTTATGTAAAAGAGTTAACACTTGTACAGGACTTTGGCAGAATGGTTTGAAATATTTAATCAGCGAATTAAAGTTTTCTGTGCAATTCAGTGCACTATACAGTCTAATACTTATTCGTCACTTCCATTTTAGACGTTTCACAAAATTCGTGTAATTGCACTACCCCTCCTACCTATATTATCATTTGTATAACGTTAAAAGTTTACAAATCGATATAAGTCTCCTCTGGAGGTTAGTGACATTAACTAAATCAAATGACAACCTGCTGAGAAAGTTTTGGTATCTTAAAACTTTGTGTCAAATAAATTTACTAGCATAAATAAAACAAATGTGTAAGACAATAAGTTTATATTATTAGTTTTTGTATATCAAATTATTATGGTAGCTAGTTTCTAATTATGTCTATACCAGGTTGGTTTTAACATTATTACATCACCTAATTAAACCTAACCTTCAATTGGGAGACAACCGGAAGGTCATAAATTCGCTGAAAAATTCACGAATTTTAGGATGGCGTGGAAGACACGATACTTACAACAGTGATAACAATTATGATATAACTATAATTTAAGACTCAAATAGCCAAAGCTATTATCTAGATATCATATTCTAAAAATTGAAAAACGACACCTGGACACGGGAATCAAGCCCATGAAATTTGGCTTAGTAAGCCAATATGAGTGACGAATGTCCCTGGGTACGGGATGATTCCTGGATAGCTCAGTAGTTAGAGCATTGTCGTACTAAGGCAATGGTCCCGGGTTCGATTCCTGTCTCCAGGTTCTGTTTTTCAATTTTCAGTCTATATCTTATGTTATAGCATGTATCATTTTCACAGTTGGAAAATTTAAAACTATTTAGGAAAATTCCTTCATATTACATTGAACAAGGTGACCTGGCGGTCTAGGGGTAAGGTGTCAGACTTCTATGCTGGCGGCCGGGGTTCAATCCTCGGTCCCGGCAAAGATGTATCTGATTACCAAACCCTTCCTTCACCTCTGACAATACATCTTGTGAATGTGGGGAATGCCAGGCCTCCACCGTGGTTCGGATCCCACGTTAAACTGTAGGTCCTTCATTTCATCTCACAATCACCCTACCATTACACATTAGCCTAAGTGCGTATAACCCGAACGGTTAGTAAGACGCGGTGCTAATAATAATAATACATTGAACAAGGATTCAAACACCAATCTTTCCGTCAATGGCAATCCATTCTAAAACGAGACTGACGCGTTTAATCATGCGACCACCAATGTGGGTTTTGGTTAAGTAAATTTGTTGTTTATGTGTTGTTGTATTTAGAAAGTGTACAATAAATAATTAATTTATTACTTATACTTAATTTATTACTATTAATACTTAATTTTATATAATATATTTGGTGCATAAGTTTACGTTTAACCACAACTAGCTACAAACATCCTTAAACTCACTCTTACCTGCTTCGGTGGCCGCATGGTCTAAGGCCCTAGTCTCGCACTAGACTGAGCTGTCAATGACGGGGAGTTCGAGGTTCGAATCTCAGTCGGGTGTAACAAGGGTGTTTTATCCAAAACGTTTTTACACTCTCTTTTCGTTCAAATTCGGGTACATTTAATATGCATATGACTTTCTTAATCTCTAAAAACATGAACGTAATTAATAACTGTATAACTTAAATAAGAGGTGCCAAAATGACTGACTTTTTTATTTTCTCAAATAAAAAAAGTAATGTAATCGTAAATATTTTCGCCGCTGAGATTACGATAGATATTGACATTTTACTTGTCCAAAATCTTAAAATATTTGTTATTACAATTCTTTTTATCTGTTTTTGTATGTGGCTGAAACTGTTTTTATAAATATCGGTCAATTTTTTCAATATTTTTCTGTTGTGTAGACATGCCTTGTGATAAAATCAGAATATTAACTATAGCTCTAAAATTAAGTGTGGGCTAGCGATGAATAATTTTTAAACGTTTAGAAAATTAAAAAAATATTTTTTTTTGTTTTGTTTAAAATGGATATCTGTGGAATATTTTATATACTAAATAAGACTACTTTTTATTTTTTTAGAATAGAATTTAATCTACGTGTAAATTAATGATAACCAATGTTGGAAATGTTTGTTCCAAACTATATAAAACAATGTAAAAGTATGTACTATTGGATCTTACAGTTTATTTAATTATATTAAACATAGAAAATAATTTTTCTTATCATGTGTAATGTTTTCACCAAAGTTGCATATTTAAATAAACATATTACTCTGAATTAATTATTATTAGCAACCCGTCTTACTACCCGTTCGGGTTATACGCACTTACGCTGATGTGTAATGGTAGGGTGATTCTGAGATGAAATGGAGGACCTAGAGTTTAACGTGGAATCCGAACCACGGTGGAGGCCTGACATTCCCCACATTCACAAGATGTCTTGTCATAGGTGAAGGAAGGGTTTGGTAATCAGATAAATCTGTGCCGGGACCGAGGATTGAACCCTGGCCGCCAGCACAGAAGTCTGACACCTTACTCCTACACCGCCAGGTCACCATATTACTCTGAAGACATAATTTAAACAAAACACTTTGTTCCCTTAAGACTCTTAAAGCAATAATTAAACTTTAAAATTAAATAGTTATAAATTATTAATGAGTCTTGAAAGCTTTTATGTAAAAATAACTCAATCCTTGCTTCAATTATAAAATGTAAGTCTTAAAATTGACATGTATTCGAGGTTGTTAATAATTTAAATTTTGAAATATTAATTTGTAAATAAATGAATATGCATAAATGATTAATTATTGTGTAATATTCCTTCTTCTACAAAATCCTTTTAGAAATTAAAATTTTAATAAATAGATGTTATACTCCTTTTATAATATAGTCAGTTTTAATTCATTGTATATTTCCATTTTATATTTATGTTAGATTTAAAAACATTATATATATTCAGCCATCCTCATTCCCTCCGCAATAAGAGTATTAATAAACTCAGTCTGGAAATACAGTCCAATTTTAATAGAAAGATCCATTAAAAATATTTATTTGGCGGTCAACCTTTATAGCATTTAACTATATTAGGGCAACTGTTTCAATGTCAGGTTTTGTCAAGGTTAAGTTATAACCTCAGCTTAAGATGTTTATTACCTGTTTCAATGTCGAGTTATCACTTAGCTTGAGCTTAAACTTCTGGTTTCACTAACTCGAAGAAGGTGCAGAGGTTAGTGAGTAAACCTCAAGGTAATTACCGTAGAGAACAACATGGCCACCACTCTATCAGCTGACTGTTCAAAACATTCCAATGTGTGTTGTTGGATTTGATTAAGATAAAGTTTAATTATGCTATTTGATTCAGATTCAGATATTTATGATATGCTGGAATGTTTTAACCAGCGTAAAAATCCTACATTTTGAACAAGAACTAATAATTATTTTGAAGAGTTTGTTGATCTGGATTTTTAAAAAAAGTTTTAGACTTACGAAAACGATTGCCACTGATTTGTTAGAGATTATTGGAGATAGTTTTGATGTATAACAAATGAGAGCATAGCTATTGGAGTTATAAAACGAATAAATGAAAAATATAAATACTTATGGTGATCGTTGGTATTAAAACAAATATTAATGCAATGTTCTTTGATGATTGAATAGTTTGGCCAAAGGAATATAAGAAGGCCTATCCTATATTTTGGCAGCCAGTCATATCAATTGAAAAGTGTGCCTTTACAACGCTTTGTTTATTTAAACATTGTATAGTTATGTGAAAAAATAACTTTTTACATTTTTAATTCCTTTTTCGAGCACTTTATAAAGGTCTAGGCATTTTTGCATTAAGTCCCTTACCCTACAGTATTAAAATTTCACTTGAAACATGAACCTATTCGTTGAGAAAAAAATATTCACGCACAGCTGTGCTAGCCTAGTGTCTTAGTGGCTATGTAGTAATTTCTTGCAACTATTTGTCACGCCTATGTTCTGTAGTGTAAAATATTTCCCATTTTACTGCGATAGTGTTACTCTAGGGGCCTACTTATTAGTGTAGTAGTTTTGGGAGAGAATTGACATTGTTTTCTATGAAGGCCTAGGCCTGGTTGTAATAAATAAATATACTGTGGTATCATAATTAAAGTTTCACTGGAATCTTGAACCCAGTTATTGAGGAAAAAATGTTCACACCCAGCTGGTGCTTATTTAAAAATAAATAGAGTAGGCCTAGCGGTTTAAACAAATAAACACTAACACATAAAGTAATAATTCAGTATAAAAAAACAATTTTACCCGAATTTTTTATTCCTTTCTTTAATTAGGATCCCGCTCAGTGATATGGCAATACCATGTGACTTAGGTGAGTTTTGATTTAATTATTTATGATCAAAAATAGTTATATCAAATTTTATTTTAGCTTAAATCGATTCTCCATATCCTTTTGAGTAGAAGGATGACGATAAATTATTAATTATTTACTAGTTCATATAAAAAAAGGACCTTATATGTACTGGTTTATCGCACCCTCCACTCCTAATTTAAACACTCTAGTTTATTACTAAGCATGATAAAATAGATATTTAAACAATTAAGTAGATTTAAAAATAATTTAATAGTTTTTGGAGGGAATATTAGTATATCATATATGAGTAAAATGTGTCTGAAACATAAAAGACTCGCAAATGTATTTAAAATTAAACTAAATAATGATTACTAACCCATTTCAGCATTTATTTATTTCCATTTCCAATAACAAATATTTTTTTGTTCGAATGACATTTGAGTAAAAATATACTACCAACCTCTGCATCCAACAAATTAACTCTAAGTCAACTAACCTCCAAATATAAAGACGTTCAAACAATAAACTACGTTAAGCTGAAGGTTTAACTCGGGACTATAATAAACCTCAGATTAGTTAACCAGTGGCTTAATTCGATATTGAAACATCGGCCCTTATTGTTGTTATTTTAAAGGTATAACCTTAAAGGTAATGACCTTAGTTTACTTGGATGACAGCTCAAAAATTACTAGAAATAGACCCTAATGTATCCCTACGCCAACAGCTGTCATCTGTCACTTTGAATAACTGTAATTAAAACATTTAGTAATGCATGAATGTGATAACTAACCACAGTAGTTTAGGCCAATATTATTTATATTTATTTTAGGTTGGTCACAAATCTTATTTATCGTTTCATTTCACTTTAAAAAAATGTTATTTATGGCGCTTTCACTAAAGGTCTAACGAATATAGCTTCAAAATGGCGACCAATGAACTTAAACCAAGTGATTGAACATGATAGAAACTAAATATTTACAATAGTACACCCATCCAGTGTATAAAAATATTTGATCAAGTTAAACATTTCGAAATACCATAAAATAATCATAAAATAATTTACTATATACAAAAGTGACAAGTATTTTCTCTTTTCCAAGTAAATACGATGCCTGTCTTAAAGAGTATTAATATAATATGTACGATATTACACATAACAGATAACATTACATAACGAAGAATAAGTACTTTTATTATGTTTAAAATATAGTTTCAGATTGGGTAAAAGGAAATTATTAAAAGTAATGAAAGAGAGTGAGAAAACTTAATTTTACGTTATATTAAATGTAAAAAAAAAATTTAATTTAAAAAATTAACATTTATAACAAAACAGTGCAATTTTACAAGTGTTGCCAACCTAAAACTCAAACATGATTTTTGAACTGTCATCCAGGTAAAAAACCTATCATGAAAAGACTTTAGTTATAATATCTATCAAATGTTACAGCTGCATTACACCTGAATTAACGAACAAATACGGGCAGGTAGATACTATATTCACGATTTTAGGTATCATAAAATATTCTTCCAGGTGACATGGCGGTCTAGGGGTAAGGTGTCAGACTTCTATGCTGGCGGCCGGGGTTCAATCCTCGGTCCCGGCAAAGATTTATCTGTGTCCTCCATTTCATCTCACAATCACCCTACCATTACACATTAGCCTAAGTGCGTATAACCCGAACGGGTAGTAAGACGCGGTGCTAGTAATAATAATAAATATCCTTCCAATAAAAAATTGAATTGTAATCAGGCTTGCTGTATCAAAAAAAAAACTATTTGTTCTAAGGGTCCCGCATACGGTCAGTCTGAAATAGAGCGTGGTTGTTGCTGGACGTGTTTTTGTGTTTTTAGGCTTTACTATGGATTAAACATTGTGTGCTACATCTACACTTGTCGTTAGAAAGCGTAACGAAAGAGGGAACGGATAAGAAAGTTGTGGGTGAAGGATTGACTATTGAAGCAAGAACAGTATTATCATATTAATAATATTTAGTTTCTACATTTCACAAGCATTCTTGCTCTCACCATGGCTCAATAAAATTTTTAAAAAAAGTATTTTGATCAGGAAGCCATTGAACACTCACAGACACAAGCACAAATGCACAATACAAATTTATCCAAACAATTAATATGTAATATAGTACTTCACCTTTCACTAAAAAATTGTATCAATAAACAGAGAAGATTTACACACAATTCTGTTTGCTCACGACACTCGGCAGCAGACTGATGGGCTGATAGTTTGTACTGACCTGCCATCCGTTCTCCCCACACACGATCAGCTCGGGATGATGAACTGATAGTTTGTACTGACCTGCCATCCGCTCTCCCCACACACGGTCAGTTTGGACTGATGGACTGATAGTTTGTACTGACCTCCCATCCGCTCTCCCCACACACGATCAGCTCGGGCTGATGGACTGATAGCTTGTACTGACCTCCCATCCGCTCTCCCCACACACGGTCAGTTTGGACTGATGGACTGATAGTTTGTACTGACCTCCCATCAACTCTCCCCACTCACGGTCAGCTCGGGCTGATGGACTGATGGTTTGTACTGACCTCCCATCAACTCTCCCCACTCACGGTCAGCTCGGGCTGATGGACTGATGGTTTGTACTGACCTCCCATCCGCTCTCCCCACACACGGTCAGTCCACAGTCCGGTTTGATGGAAAGTCATCAGACCTTCAGTCCATCAGTTTGTACTGATCAGTCAGCCTTCCTTGCATGCGCACGGTCAATTAGGACTAATAAAATCGAACTGACCGTGTGTGGGGCCATTTAGTTACTTATCAATCCTAACTATTGATATATAAGGCCCAGGTTCTATTACCAGAGGTACTATAAGTATTATTTTACTGAAGGGTAACTGTTCCAATCGTTGTCATGGTCTGGTTAATTATGATAAGGTTAGGTTATTATTTCTCCTGGCACAACATAGCCATCATAATTATCATCCATATCCTAGTATTGAGCCTACATGGTGCTCCAATCTCAGAGGATAGATCCATAAGTGCCTCCTTCAGTAGAAGACCAGAATGTCCAACCGACAAACCCTGGGGGTATACGCTAAGAAAAATATGAAAAAACAATGTTTCTAAACATATTTACACTCTTAGAACACAACTCTATTCAAACAGGAGAGTCAAGTTGTTTAGAAAATGTAGAATATTTGCTTTATTTTGTTCACCAAGGAGCACATAAATAAATTGAACCAGATGTCTGTGTATTATCTATTGACAGGTTTGATGTATTGCTGCCGGACTTGGCGGTACGTCACTTTCCTTCCTGTCCACAGAACAAACAGAAACCTCTGCTTACAAATCACAAATTCCTGTTTCTCGTGTTTATATCTACAAATGTATCTATCAAACCTTAACGACGTTACCTGTCTGTGATGTCATGACGAGTCTAGAGGACTGCCCATGTTAATGTATTTATGTTTTATTCCCAGAGTTTTATAAATATAACATGGAAATAAAAACTATATCTATATTCTTAAATATTTCAATAATTATACCTATATTGTCACTATATTTTTTAATCTTTAAGTAGTTTTTTAACATGTTGTTTTTAAATGATTTTCGACTGCGTTAATTTGCTTATTCACGAAAATGGCGAGTAAGAATCTTCCTGCCACGATATAAAATAAATATTTCCATAGAATCATCTAGAATATAAAACAATAAAGTGTTTATTCATAAATTTACTGTCCAGGCGACGACGGTATAGTAAGTGTTTATACTCGTCAGAGGAAAAGAGAAAGTATAATCTGTATATAAAAGAGGCCTCGCTGATTTAAAAGTGTTACTCAATACCTATATAAGTGGTATCAACACTACATATTATTTTATAAAATTATTTCAATGTTTGGTGTAGTCGGCTAACGCGCTTGTCATGTTGAGCCAGACAGCCGAGGACAGGGAGATCGAGGTTCGAATCTCGGTCGGGTGAACTGGGTGTGGTTTTTCCTAATGGTTTTCCACTCTCCCTTCACGCAAATGCGGGTTCACTTCCTCTGATTCAACCTTTCCAATTCCTAATCCATTAGAGTAATTAGTACTTAAAGCGTATAACCCGAACGGGTAGTAAGACGCGGTGCTAAATATTATTATTATTTCAATGTTGACGTTAGTGTTTTCTTCCGTAACAAAAGTGTGTATCTTAATTCTTGTTTTATTTTAAAATGTTCTCAATTTTAATTGATTTCATTTTTTTGAATCTGGTGATCCTAAATTAAGGTACTTAGCCGGTGGGCAATAAAGATCTCAATCGTTCGATTGAGTGAAACGGTAGTGGAGTTTATTCTCTTGCTAAGCCCTGTGATTCGTCCAAGAAGTGACGTCATAGCGGGAGTGACGCATAAGTGCAGTCCCGAACACACCACTGCGGTATTTCTAGGGAAACACATTTAAGAAAACCCACCCTGAATACACCTGACCGGGATCGAACCCCGAGCTCCCCATCATCGGAAGTCTTGTTTATAGCGAGTGTGACGCAAAAAGAAGTGGCTAATACATAAAGGGGGGAGATGAGGTGCTGAACCACTACACATTTGCATGAAGCTAGGGGGGGGAAGTGTACCCGCATTCGCGTCGAGGGAGTGAGTACGTTCTTGGAAACGTGTCTGCATTTTCTTTAAGGGAAAGTGGATACGTCCTGAGAAGTGCATCCACATTTGCTGGTATGATGCATTTTGAATGCTAGGAATTGGGAACACCACCTTCAGTACGGTTTGGGTGTATTCGCATGGGGGGAGAGTGGAAAACACCCCTTTCCCTCGTCAGTACGTCTTGAGAAGTGTATCTGCATATTTATAGACGCGGAAAATAGCATGAAGGTAGAGTGTATCCTTATTCGCTGGGATTAAGCATTTGCCTGAAGGGAGAGTGGAAAAAACACACATACCAAATAGTGTCACAATACTCACTCGCACATACGACAGTGGCAATGGCTAGGTGTGGATATCCATGACCTTAGATACACATGTTCGCACAAACACGTGACTCTGATAAAGTAAAGTGGAAAGAGTTCTAGCTTTCGTAAATTTGTCTGATGATAAGACGAGACTACTATTACTATGACACCTGTCCCAATATTCATAGGTAGAGTCAACTTGGTGTTGAGGGTGGTCAGGGCATTTGGGAAACAACGATCTTAGCGAAGGAATGGCTCAAATCGCAAAACATCAAGGAAGGGATGCGACGAAAATGTACTCCACTTAGTTTTATTATCTTGGGAACCAAGACCAAGCTAATCAAAATAGATAGACCAAAATGATTATTGGTCGCCAGTGATGGTGTATCCAGGGGATACATTAACTACATCAAGGTGACCTGGTGGTCTAGAGGTAAGGTGTCAGACTTCTGTGCTGGCGGCCGGGGTTCAATCTTCGGTCCCGACACATATTTATCTGATTACCAAACCCTTCCTTCACCTCTGACAAGACATCTTGTGAATGTGGGGAATGCCAGGCCTCCGCCGTGGTTCGGATCCCACGTTAAACTGTAGGTCCTCCATTTCATCTCACAATCACTATACCATTACACATTAGCGTAAGTGCGTATAACCCAAACGGGTAGTAAGAGGCGCTGATAATAATAATAATAATAATAACCTAACCTATAGCAGTGGTAGCAAAAAACACCGCCGATGATAGATACAAGATTATACCAAAGTAGAAAGGTATACATTGTATTGAACCGAGCTTGCTGGCACATCACTGTCTATCATGGCCCTAATCTTCTCCCACACATCCTGTTTTTTTATATCATTGCAGTGATTGGGATCCTTAGGATTCCAGACTACCTGATGTGGCTTATAGAGGTATACACGCTTCAATTAGTCTTCTTTCGGCCACTTCATTATTCTACAATCTGTTAAAATAAAGGAGATTATAATTATTATTACTAATTCAAAACACAGTAAAAAAATACCCTCGCTAATAGATATGTGTAAGCCTACTTACAAAATTTAAAACACACGTGTGACTCCACTATTTCCCTCCCGACGACTGCGTGTTCGGGGAAATGTTCGCGGAGGCGTCCAGACTAGAACTGGACCGAACACGAACGTCCTTTAATGCGACGGGCAAAAACTGACAACTGGCAGATCGGTGCCAACAGAACAACGAACAAATGTTATGATGTTATGTTCAGAAAACCGTCCACAATTGTTGCGAACATGTTCGTGTTCGTTGGTTTGTTTTAGTCTGGACGCGGCTTAACACTTGGTCTCAGTCCACATTCATCCCTGAACCTGTACTGTACCTATACCTCAGTCTGAAAGTCGTCTTCTTAAACTTTGGCCTTCAATCCAAGGTTCTCATGGACATAAAACGAATTGATAGAACCTAGTCGTACACATAACAAAAAAACACGTGTAGACTATAGGATTTCAGACTGTTATAACTTTCGTGAAAGATTCTAAACAGTTCCGCCTGCATCCGTGATACCGTGGGTGAAGGGGGTCTGTACAAAATGGGACAACCTCCATCGCCATTTCAGCTGATGGGTGAAGTAAAGTAGTCACCAACTCTAACTGGCGGTGAATATCACCATGGACTCGCCGTGTAGGAGGACCCTAGGTGGTTTCACAAATCACATAACCCATGGCCTAGTAGTGCATATATAAACTGGTACAACTTAAATAGTCTTAGTACATTGGTTGTGTCTGTCTATGGACATACAATCACGAAAACTAAAGCTTATATCTGGGACAAGTGTTTAGCAATTTGGATTTATATTAAATACTAGCAGTCCCACACGGCATTGTCCGTGACCCACTATGGTATAAGAATTATATAAGCCCCCCTACCCCACCTTGTAGCCCGTTGCCCACTGTGGTATAGTAATTATATAAATCCTCTTTATTCTATATCCCGTGGGAATTTCAAAATATCCGGCCTTATTCCTTGTCTACATCATAAAGGGAACCTCTGTGCAAAATTTCAGCTTTCTAGGTCCAAGGGTTTGGGCTGGGCGTTGATGAGTCAGTCAGTGAGTCAGGACTCTTTTTTTTGTTTATATATATATATATATATATATATATATACATATATATATATATAATGTTCAAATTAGCTTATTTATTTTATTGGGTGGTGGTCGCCGTTAGGTAAAAGTACTTTCACATACTTTCCAAGGTTCTTTTACAATCCACAATTGACATGGGACTGATGGCTTTACTTCCCCTCATAAGGAAGTTGTGCTACGGATTACTATCGCTCAAGAAAATTCCACCAACTCCTGCTGGGTTTGAAGTTGAACCCAAGAACATTGGGTCCAGAGGTTGTTGTTTTAACTGATTTTTTTAAATCATCTTTAGTATGAAATATCAAAACTCGAATCTCAACCTACCCATCGCACGTGATTCTTCGCGATGTCTATTTAGTTTAGGTTTATAATCTTAATAGTAATTAATAACAAACACAATAATAGGTTATACCATCATTGACAAAATGGAGTCAATCTCCCAACCACCAGCAAACCAGTATAATACGAGAAAGTCGAATGAAAAATGGTTTCTTCCACTAGGTAATAAATATAAAGAAAACTTAACTGATTATTTGAGTTCAACCTAAATAAAAAGCAGCAGATTTCTGCAGAGTAAGTGAGTGGTCGTGGTCTTTGACAAAAGCTGCACACTGGCCTTTCCCTTCCAAGAAACTTGACTCGTGTAAACAACAGATTATCGCGCTCCCCTTTCACTCTTTCAGAACCAAACTTGACAGATTAGACAACACGGCAACTCTGGTTGGTGTCGGCTAAACAGTCCAAATAGTTCAATATAAATATTTTCTTAGGAGTTGCACTGATAGCGCTTCTCAAATTTTACAAGGTAGCCCTTCCACTCCCCCTTCCAAACACTTCACATACACTGGGGGAGGGGGGGGGGAAGAGGGGGCAGCCCTGCGCTATAATATGACGACATTCATAAATACTACTGAATCTATGTTTCTGAGGGACCAGAAGTGTTGAGGTAAAACATTAATTGTATTTTCTACTAGACCCTTCCTCCTCCCCCCTCCCCGCATTACTATTTTCAACACTCATATTGAAGAATCATCATAGACTCTACCATAAAATATGAGTGACTATCGACATTTTTATGAGGAATAAATTAAATTTTCAAAATAAAATATAGCCTATGCTACTCGCTGATAATGTAGCTTTATATTGGTGAAAGCATTTTGAAAATCGGTCCAGTAGTTTTTGAGTTTATCCATTACAAACCAAAAAAATCAAATCTTTCCTCTTTATAATATTAGTGTAGATTGTATTATTTGTCAATTAAGTTACATTACCAACGAATAAATCACCATTCTCCTGCATGATCTAAAGGTATCACTTTCGTTTTAGACTGGCTTGTTGATGGTGGAGAGACAGGATTCGAATCCCGGTCGGGTTTACTCAGGATGGTTTTTGCCGCAATGGTTTCCCATTACCCTTACATTCAAATGCGGGTGGACTACCTCTAAAATTCTTCCTTATTACCCGCCTCAGTGGCGCAGTTGGCTAACGCGCTAGATTCATGTTGAGCCAGACTACCCAGGATGGAGAGATTGAGGTTCGAAGCTTGGTCGGGTAAACTTGGGCGGTTTTTCCTAAACGGTTTTCCACTCTTCCTCCAAGCAAATTCGGGTTCAATTTCTCTAAATTCAATCTTTCCAATTTCTAGTACATTATCGTAATCAGTACTTAAGCGTATAACACGAACGGGTAGTAAGATGCGGTGCTAAATGAAAAATGAAACATCATACAAATAGAATATCTAATTGTTATATATTTTTGATGAAAGTTATTTTTACTAGTCAATTTCTTTTTAAAATGTTGTTCTATAGTCAACAATCAGAAAAGCGCAAAAAAAATTAAAAAATCACTTTTCTTAAAACGCCTTTTAAAAATGATCTAATTTAACACCTCTTAAAATGGTATCAAGGTTTTAAAAGCCTCCAAATGGTTTCTGCGTTTTAAGCCCCTTAAATGTTTTCTAGGTTTATTACACCATAAGAGTAATCTACATGTTTGAAACCGTTTAAAAAGTTATCCATAGGCGTGTTTTCACGGTTGACCTGATATCGATGTTAGCGAAATGTTTATAACCGAGACGATAGCAGAGCTTGGTTTTTAAACGCTTTCCTTGACCAGACTTGACAGTATGGTTACGAATAAAGAGCTGAGAATTTGCGATACGTACATCGTTTTCTTAAGGTTATTTTCGGAAAAAATATGTTTAGTTTGATACGTTGTGTAAATAATAGGACTAGTCAAAATAAGCACCAATCTTTACAAGAATAGAATTAAATAACTATTTTGCCATAGATTTGTAGCACATGTAAACTGTGGTAGGATTACATAAATTCACCCACAAGCTTTTAAATCTACTCCACCAAAACCACCCTTTTTTTTTTCAAGAAAAACATCTTAAAATCATTTTCGCACTTCATCTTGGTCAGAACCACTTGGTCGATAATACTCGATAACAGGACGTAACCAAGTAAATCGTGAAAACTCGCCTTATGTTTGAAACCATTAATATTTTATAAAATATACACCTCTTAAAAAGCTTCTTCAGTTCTCAACACACTGTTTGGTTTCTAGCAGACAGGTTGATCTTTCATAAATATGGTAGAGTAGAATGTGTATCTGACCTTCTCTGTTTATATCTTTCACGCTTTCTCGCTTGCTGAACCAAACAAATTGTTGTTAATAGACAAAGCATAATGAGCCATGCTTCTCCCAGCTTGTCTGTCTCATCAAAGGTTAAGATATTACCAACCCCCCCCCCCCCCTCTTTTTTTT
>CABFVX010002261.1:72391-121663 GCA_902151425.1 Timema shepardi | reverse complement strand
TAACTAGTGAAATAATTTTGATGAGCGGCGTAGAGTTTTTCCCTATTCTTCAATCCCTCTAGTAGTATATATACACTCAACGGTGCCAATATCTGAGATAATCTTGAGTCTGCCACTCCACTCCAAAATTAATAACCTAAACTATCTTCGTACCAGCAAAAAATTTCGAAAAATTGGTGGTGTAATATATATTTTCTAATTCCTGGTTGGTATAGGAATTTTGAATTTTTTCTTTTTTTCCTATCTATAATGAGAAACAAATATTTTAAGACTGAGGACAGCACCGTACATAGCAGCCAGTATGCCACCAAATAGCAACAAAGGAATGTGTACAGGGTGGCACGTGGCAGTGTGAGGGGGTGTAGAGTATGTAGCGGAAGGGAGAGAGAAATGCAGCCTGAGTGGCGGGAAACAATACACACAGATGGCCAACTTAATAGCTAAAATTCTAGCAATTTACTGACTTAGATGATTTATTTTATTTGATATTGTTATAATTTATTATATTTAAAAAAAATCTACGGTGACTTAGGCGTGCCACTATTTGGCCACCTTTGGTCTAAGAGGTCATTTTCGCAATATACCAAACTGCCGATGACGGGGAAATCTGGATTAGAATCCCGGTCAGGTGGACTGAGTGGTGTTTTCCCTAAATAGTTTTCTAATCTTCCTCCACGTAAATCCAGGCACACTTCCTTTAAATTCAACCTAGCTCATCCATAGCCCATCAGCGCAATGAGCTCATACGCATATAACCCAGAAAGGCAGTAAAATGTGGCGACAAAAAAAAATCAAATGATAAAGTTCTAATTTTAAAAATCAAGTACACTTACCTGGTATTGTATTACACTCTTGAACGATGATAGTGGCCTTCATTACTGTTGGATAAGACATCATTTTGGAGATCATGACCGGGAATGACGCAAAACTCTTTCACTTTATCAAAATTATCGAACAAGGATTTTTTCTTAACTATTTTGCGATAGTTCTCAATAGAAGTACACAGATGAACCGCAATTGTCCAATTATTATTAGTCCATCAGAGATTTTTTTTCTTTTAATTCAAACTTTGTAATACAAGTCACAACAAATGTATTCTCTCAGGGAATGACAAAAACTACTTTACAACGACGAACTTATACCTTTATAAACAAGGTCGTAGCCGGGGGTTGGGGGTTCAAACCACTCACGAGATTTTATGAACAAAATATATATGCCTTTATTTATGGTTCAAACAATATCAAAATTAAAATACAAATACAAATTAGGGGGCTGTGTTACCATAAAAAGCCCTTCACAGAGCTTTTAGAGGTGTTAAATATTTAGAAATTTTCCTATTTCACCATTAAAAAAACACTTCACAGAGCTTAAAAAAGTGTTTAATATCTAGAAATTTTCTTAGCCTTCGGCAGCTAAGGGATTATTTTACCATGAAAAAAAATCACTTCAGGGAGCGTCTAGAACTGTTTATCATTAGAATTTTTTCTAGCTTCCCCAACAATTGGGGGATGTGCCCACTACCCCTCCCCCCCCCTGAAATTATTGGCTGGCTACGGCCTTGTTTATAAACACTCTATTTAAGAAAAACACTAGCACAACATGCACTTGCTTACACACTAAACTCAAAGGACAGGGGAAGAGAGGGGTAAATAATTGTGAAATGGCCTTAGAAAAGAACGGGGACAAGGGGTGACTTGTGATGTGACCTTGAACAGGAAGTTGGCTGTAGCACCATAGAGAAAGGAATAGTATACATTTCTCTATGGTAGCACGGAATGTGGGTGGCTTTCATGACTCTTTTCATCGTGCAGGCGGTTGGCGCATAATGTTATGAGCTGAAAAACAAATGTAGACAGTCATAGATAAATTTAAGTATTTAAAAAAAGGGTCAAATATTATTAACGTTGTAATAAAACAATGTTTAAGGTTGAAGGGGGGGGGGTAAATATATTTTGGGGGGGCAATGCCTGCCTTGCCCCCCCCCCGGTTCCACCACCACTGGATAGCAGGACGAGTTCCTCTACAAAATAATAGTAATTATCTTCTTGAACAATTGTCTGCTATATATATATATATACCTATACATATATTTATATAGATATTAATATATATATATTTAATTGTATATACGCTTTTAACTCATTAGGAGTGGGAACGAGCATTTTAAGTCACTAATTACATTTGTGTTAAAAGTGGTTCAGAATTATTTTTTTAAGATGCTTATTTCATCAAAAATCATATATTCTAAAGTTGAAGCACAGACCCTCCAGTTGTAAAGCGTCAAGTGTTGACGTGGAGGTTTACGTGTGATGAGTTTTTTTCATAACTAATGGGGGGATGTAAGCGTTTGAGGTGCTATCCGGGGAAAGAAGGGGGAAGAGTTGGCAGCTTGGGGGGTGGGGGCAGGCGCCAACAAACCCAACTCAGGTAATTGTCCATGGTCCCGGGCACGGACCCGCCCCAATATTGGCCTCCCGCGGGGGTGAGAGAGGTGTAGGAGAGGCGCTCCTACCCCAACCTCCTTCCATTGCTAGTGTTGAGCCTGAATGATTGTGATGATAGAAAGTATCGAATGATTCCAACAATCGAGTAGCTATTCGATAGTCTGTAGAACATATCGAATTATTCGAATTAAACAATGGAAATGTCAATCAAAAATACTCGATTTTTAAGAATAGTTAGAATTATTTTAGAAATAAAATTAAAATAATTCAATTTTTTGAATAAAAATAATTGAATTGTTTCGATGAAGTAATTTAAATGATTTAAATAAAACAATAAATTCATCAGGATTAAACCTTTAATAATCATCCAAATCATCTGAATGGTGTAGTTATCTAAAATTATTTTTTCTTAATTATTCGAATGAAAATCATTAAATTATCTCTATTGAAATATTTGAATAATTCGAATAAAAATAATCAAATAATTTCAATGGAAATGTTTGAATAATATAAATGGAGTATTTTGGACGAGTCTAATTAAAACATTCGAATCGATTAAAGTAGTTTTGAGAAATTATGAGTCCCAATACCAGTTAAGTCGAGTGCTACAAGCAAAGGACTAGAATTGTTTTACCTAAAACAAGATCTCAAAAATAGCATATATTTATATTGAAATAGCATGTTAAACAAAACCTTCAACATAATAAGCTAAAGTCATCGAGTACATTATAGTTTAAACGTTTGTATTAAAATTAATTTTGTAAGTGATACAATACATCGATAGTTAAACCATATCGATAGTTTTTGATCGATAATTCTAGCCAGTGGCCGCACTGTGGAGTGTGGAGCGAGATCAAACTACACTTTTAGTTCTTCGCTCGTCCTACGTAAGGACTAACCGCACTTGACCGCCGTCCTACAAGTCTTTCGAAGCGTTCTATAGTCTCCACCCTGTTGCTAGAGTAAAATATATATTTTTTACTTTATTCTTTAATATATTATATTCTTCACTAAAATATGTTATCAATCATTTTTGAATAATTTCTTTCCCAAACGCGTATTTTTTTTATCATTTCACTTCTAAGCCCTCTTCCCAAAAAATAAGTTATTTTGATTGGTGTGTTTTGACAGTACAAAATTTATACGTATTAAATGTTACATATTTTTGTATATGAACACAATTACGAGATCAAAATGAAGTGAAAAGTTAGGTCACTATGTATAAACCCGATCAACATTTGTGAAACAACCAGAAACTTGTAAAAACATGTTTCATAGATGACAGCAGTTTTATTCATTCGAGTGTAAATTACTTAATTTCTCTCACACCAAGCATATTATCTGTTGATTATGAACCCGCGCTCCTTCCTTCGTAAGCGACCACGCCGTTAAGATGAGAAACTAACAAACAATGTTTTCGTGTGTCAGGTTTCATTGGTAGGTCGGTTGCAATAGGAATAATTAAATCGTAGAAGTACAGTAATGTGCAAAAATATTAATAGGTACAGTGTTTGTTATAGTTGTAAGTGTTCTAGGAAGTTGATGAATAATGCCTATGGACATGAGTTAACAAGGCTTGCTTGCTATTCAGTATAGTCTTTCAGTCTCCACACCAATGGTTTGTGAATCAACATCGGCACGTTCAATAAAACTACTTTAATAAAAAACTACTGCATTGTAAAGTTCAAGAACGTGGTTTTAATAATAGTTTTTATCTACAATTAAATACACAGTACGCAGGAGGAGATATAAAATGTGTGGTTATCCTACATAATATAATAAATAAAACACAGTGTTGCGCGTACGACCATTATTTACGCAGGTATTTCTACGTGTGATGCGTGAACCAATAGGTGTATGGTGTGTTTAGTGTCACGACCCTCTGGATCAAAGAAATAGCGGTGGCTCTTTACGATTACCTAGCTCGTTTTTTAAATTTAGTTTTATAACTAAGAATTTCGAAAAGTTTATAAAATGTTTTAAACTAAAATCAATTAAATAAACTAAATAGGCTTTATAAGTGTCAAATTTGTTTCATGTGTCGTATACGCGTCTAGGGGAAGTACAATAAAATTTAATTTAAGAACTTCTGAAACAAGTATACAGAAACAAATTATTGGCAATACATTATTTATGGCTATCTCTCTGTTCCCTAAAATGAAATTCAATGCACCTTTCGTCAAAGTGTGTTAGCAGGGACTATGAATGGTAGGTAAACACTTGTCGATATTAACCGTAAAATGATTTTTGTTGTGTGAAGCTTGTGTTATCGTGTCCGCCGGTGTTGGCGACAAGAGAAAGTGTCGGCTGGACTCGAAGTCAAGACCTTCTATCTGAAAGAATAACGTTATGACATATTTCAATGTCGGGCGAATATATATATTGTATCAATTGACCCCGTCAAGCTGTGGAGTGTCCGAAAGGAGAGAGGCCCGATGTGACATCAAGTTATCTCATAGTGTTGGGGTATGAAGGATGAACCCCGGGGATATCACCGTGGTACGTTACAGTAAGTGCAGACAGTTAAAATAAGTGTTTCTTCGCGACTGGAATTCCTGGTGCTATTGTTTGGTGTAAAGTGTTGCTGTCCTAGGTTAGGCTAGATTGTATTTAAATATGTATTTTATAAATAAAAAGATGGTTTTTAGCAGCCGACTTACAAACTAACTTAACCTAGGAGCCCACACCAGTAATCCCGTGGCCTAAGGTGCCCGGTGGGATTCATAGTGACGAAAAGGGTGTCTCAGCCAGGGGTACAGAGAGTACGATGAGAAAGTGAAATAGGGTAGATTAGGTCGTAAAGGGGTGAATCAATGGGTAGAAGGGGTGTATTAAGAGGTATAGGGGGGGATGTGGCAGTTTATAGGGGAAGAGGGTGTTTCACATGTGATATATTACTATGATTTTTCAACTATTTGTCCACGACTATGCGGGTGCACTTCCTATTAAAACACTTCTTCATACGTACCCCTTTGATTAAGTTGCTAATAACCTTGACTTAAAAAGTAGTGGTTTTATTTTAAAAAATACTGGAATATTAGCTCGTGGAACTATCCCCAGCATTTAGGTAACTAACTCATTATATGGGGTACAGGAAATACCTAAAACAAAGAATTTATCCTTTTAAGCCCCATCCCAGAGAGATCCTTTACTTGGCTAAACTAAAATCACTCAATGAAATGAAAACTATTCACATTTTCTTTCCATCGCGTGTCCCTGACCGTTCGGGCTATACGCATCTATATCTACTAAGTGTGCTAATGTGATATTGATAAGGAAACAAGGATAATAAACGTACCCACATTTGCGTGGAGGAATAATGAGAACATGTCAGGAAAAAATATCCTTAATTCACCTGGCCAGACTCAGAACCCCGATCTTCTCATCACCGGCAAACTAGATGTGACATAGACTAATACAGAATTCATTCATGCCCTCCTTTAGTGCTTTCTCTATTTGTATCAGTGTTACTCTCTATCAGCTTAATTTAAGGGTTTGGGATGAGTAGGATAGTCTTAGAAATTAATAGGAAGTGCACCTCCATTCAGTATGAGAAATTAAGATTGAGAAAATCAGCCGTGGCTGGTGGTTCCTATTGTTTACTGATTCACATATTCGTATGGCGTGCTGCTGACATAGATATACATAGACAACCTTTAAGGCCAGGTATGTCATATTTACGGACCGCAGGTCGCATGTGGCCCGATTCATGATTATATGCGGCCCGTGGACCTTTTGATGAACCAACATACACTGCGGGCCAATTCGTATTTATATACATTGTACATTGTAGGAATACAACATTTGAGATTATGCCATTTGTAATTGGTCATTATTTGATTAAATCTAGCAAGTGTACCACATTTGATGGTTAAATTTGCAAACCAAATATGTGGCACATTTGTCAGCACACAAGTGTGTTTTTCCCAATGGAAAGGAACAAGCACCCGGGTGATCAAATTTACCGATACGCATTTGTCATCTAATTTGAACGTGATTACAAAAAGAAGTCTAAAGCCACTTACACACTTTGTGCAAATATAAAGTTTCAAACTTTTGGTATAGAAAATAGGATAAGTCTTAACTTTTTAGGTAATCTTAATTTTATTTTTGTTATAATAAAGATTTAGAAATTTATATTTTTCCATCTAAGATGGTGACGATATTGAACTTTCTGTAATGCAGCCGGTGCGTTCAACAGCCTATATTACTGTGGGGTACACTAGCACCGTTTTCGGGACTATTCCCATCTAGTAAACAAAATCAACCAATCCTTTCAAAATATTTACAAATTAAATCAAACTATGTAGAACAAGACTGCCGAGGACAGGGATATCGAGGTTTGAATCTCAGTTGGGTGAACTGGGGGTGATTTTTCCTATTTGGTTTTCCACTCTTCTTCCACGCAAATGCGAGTTCACTTCCTCTCAATTAAACCTTCCCAATTCCTAATCCATTAGCGTAATTAGTACTTAATCGTATAACCCGAACGGGTAGTAAGACGCGGTGCTAAAAAAACTATTTTTTAAATAAAATCCACACTGATGGGCACGGAGACAAAGGCGTCACTCTCATACTGCACAAATGCGTTTACATTTCATTTAAATCCTACCGTCTTCCAGGTCTACCTCATGAGTTTAGCTAAGTGCGAATGACCCACATGGGTAGTAAGACGCGGCACAACGGAAAATAATTTTTTAAATGAAAGTTACAGACGTGATTTTATTTTTGTGAATTTTGTATATTAGGAATATGTATTGTGAATTTTATGGACCGACTGATCATGGTAGCACACGACTCGCATACTAACTTAACACTAATAAAGACAAAACAGCCGGTCTGCCAAGCGTAAACTTTTATATTACTGAGACAGAAGAAACATCACATTCACAAATGAAAAACAGTTTTGTCCATTTAGGGCTGAACCCTTATTTCTGTAGACAGACGCGCTATCTACCGAGTTAAGATGAACAGAAAACCAAGCAATGCTCTTTTATTGTATTATTTTCCATCGGTTCATAACCACAAAATTGTATTTTATTAGCATCCCACTTTGGATGAGGAAGTGGATTCAGGATAAATGTACCATCATTTTCTTGGAGGAATGGTGGGGAAATATTCAGAGCAAACCATTCTCATTAAAACCAGCTTGGATTCGAATTTCAACCTGCCAATCAATGACAAGCCAGTTTATTATGAGCCTGCCATTTAATCCTGGCACAACTGATGACGGTTATTTGATATTATGTTTGTTCAAATATTGTGGGTTAAATACACCTAAGACAATATTTCTCACGTGTACAATAGACAGAACACGTACAGTGTGCTAGAGTGAGAGAGGTACTAATAATATTAGGGCTAGAAGCCACATAAAAGGAACAGGACCACCTTGTTGCGCTTCTTGTTGCGTTGTCCAGGCTGTACACGGGTAAAACCGGATGTCTTCGAAAACTATTGAATTTTGGAGCTATTAGCAAAAATAAACTCTATCGTATGGGTGCACTGGAGTGGTTTTCCCCATAGAATGGACCATTGTGGTTTTAACATCCTCTTTCCAGAATGATACGAATTATATTTTTCTACTACTACCCCCACCTTTCTTATCCTTGCCGCTTACTAAAAGGAAAAAATCCTTCCCTGCGCTATTTCTTATGAAAATTGTAGTTTTGAAGCTACAAATCTACTAAAACAATCCTCAATAATTGTCTTAGAATGTTCTGTTGCTATTCTGTTAAACATATACTATGATTATAACCACTTACTTTGATCTCAAAAATAAGACATTTCACGTGAAACGGAATTTATAATGAGCTAATTGGACCTCTTTGTAATTCCCTATTTTATTTTAATACTTAAACTGTAATAATTTTAATTCTATGGGAAAGTTGGTATCGTTCAACTACATTTTGGTGTTAACCATATTTTCAAATAAAAAAACTACTTATTAAATAACGTGGGATTTCTGGACGCCTACAACGCATCACAGTGTCCGTTAGGCGGCCAATCCAGACAAGACAAGACTGATGCCTTTATGCGAATCCTTCATAGGCGTGGGCTGAAATATCTTGCATCGAGAATCTCAGTGACCCAGGTGTTTTATTTTATGCCAGTAGAGAATCATTAAAAGAATAAGCAGGACATTTTATCCGAACATAATGTGTTTTAGTATTCTCAGATACGAAAATGTTGATGTTTTATCTCTATTTATTAATTTATTTTCTAAATGTATAAATGTTTCACTCACCTAGTAATAATAAACGAGACTTTTCTTATTATTATATAATTTTTCCTATACCCAGTGGAAGATGCACAGGTGGAATGGGGACGATTGCATCCCTCTCCCCTGCATAGAAAATAATCACAAATATTGAAACCAATACCTTAATTTTGTAAAGAATGACTAACACCTCCCTCGTCCTATCTCCCACACGACCTAATCAATCACACTCTCAACTTAGCTCTAATGTGCAAAAAAGCAATTGGCCTAGAACTAAAACTAACCAGTAGTTTAGTAGGATAACCAATTATTTCTATTAAAATACATAGTTTTTCTTTTAATACCAACTAAAACGTTTTAGGATATGTACTGTACATAATTATTACTTTTATTGTGACAGTGACATTATGTATTTGTGATTAAAATTACAATTTTTTTAATGAATATTGTGTTTTTTCTACAAGTCCTATTATTATTATTTACTAAAGTTTTTTTACAAACTATCACGAAACTAGAACTAGAACGAAAGGACCTACCAATTTTGCCGAGAAGTGTATATTCTCATACCTTTCAAGTTTTTTTTTTTTTTTGCTCAACAGAGATCAAAAGGTTCACTTCTCTATGTCAGTAGATTATGTTTATTTTAATTAATATTTTAGAAAAAAATATAAGAAAAATATATAATAAGGTGTTGCCATCACCCCCCAGGTTTCTTCCGTAGATGGGTAGAATCCAATATTTCTCAAATCCGAGTCTTAAATTTTCTTTCTAATTTCGAATCCTAAAATCTTTAAAAAACACTTATTTATTTAAAAGTGAAAATATTTAAAATTGAGTTTAAAAAAAGTTGTTCAAGGCTTGGTGCCACTGACGAATGATATTTTGTTTCTCATGTCTATTACATAAGAACAACAAAGAGAATATTTTTTAGTAAATTAATAAATATTAATACAGTTTTGTAATTTTTTGTGAGTTTTCTACTCTCCTCACTATACAAGTATTAACAACACTGCTTCCAGATTACGCACACGTTTACATGATAACTACTTGTCTCGCCAATAGTTATCATGATAGTTGGCCGTCCACACGGTAATAAATGACTTGTACTCAATTCATGATTTAGCTATTTACAAAACCATGTGTAAGGGGCATTAGATTGGTACACACATACATACATACATACACACATACATACATACATATGCATATATATACATATATACATACATACATACATATCATACATACATACATACATACATACATACATACATACATACATACATACATACATATACACACATACATACATACATACATACATAATCACACCGTTTCCTTTACGGGGTAGGCAAATAACTGTGCATATTATAGATAGAAAAAACTTCGTACTCAATCCAGCCTCACTAACTTTCTCCACCCTTCCCTCTCCTTGCTTCATCTCTTCGCTTCAACAAAATCCTTACACCAAGTCATACATGCTCTTTTATTCTTAAAACTCATAATGTTTCACTTTTTCACACATTCATCTACAACATTTAACCAATGTCCTACATGGCCTAATCCTGCCTTTTGATCCACACACTCCTCCGTCATATGTTTGATTCGTCACTCGATTCACATTCATCCTCTCAACATACACAAACTAACGTAACACGCTTCTTTCACATTGACCTATTGGATTCCCTTTCAAACTGCATTCCTTCAGCATCCATTCATTACTGACTCTGTCCATACGAATTTTTCCACGTTCATTTCTAAGAAATCTCCTTCTAACGCCATTCAGCTTGATCTTGTGTTTCTCCCTACAAACCCACGCTTCACATCCATACAACTATGTTGGCATTAATACACTTTTATATGCTGCCATCTTTGCTCCTCTCGATACTTCATTCTTTGCAATAGTCCACATACATCCAACTAATACCAGAGATGAATTCACCCATCTTTCGATTTTACCATCTAGCCTTCTATTTTTACAGAACATTCTGCCGAGATACACAAAATCATTCACTTATTTTAACAGTTTTCCATGTAAATACTAGGCTGAAATTCATTTCTTAATCTGTCCCCATAAAAATTATCACCTTAGTTTTGGAGACGTTTACACGAATATCCATTTTGCTTCTCACCACATTCAAACTATTTAATGCATTCTGCAAGTCACTGTAATTCTCAGCCATCAATACGGGATCATCTGCCTATAACAGCACATTCATATTGTATTGTACATTTGCACATCAACTTTGTCCTCACAAGTATCCCTCATACACTTATCCATGAATACATTAAGCAACCACGAAGACATAACAAAACCTTGTCTAACTCCCTATTCAATGTCAAACCATTCAATCAAAGCTCCATCCACCCTAATGCACGCTTTATTTCCATCATACACTGACATAATTGCATTTCCAACCATGCATCCACACCATACTCTCTCAAAGACATGTTAATTTTCCGAGAAAAAATTTATAGATAGACAAATACAAAACCGCAGCTTAGATTTGTAAATACGGGTGAGAAAATGCGACTGAGCAAATACAAGTAGTTTTGTAGCAGACTATACTAGGTTGTCTATATCCTAGATCGCGTGCGGGAATCAATCCAGGGAATTAATTGGCTATCGCTCCTTGAGAGCCGCTCAAGACGAGGAACCCTGTTTTTGGGATGGTAGGCCCCTCCTTCAATTAATGCAGGCTTCGTCCGTGCCGAGAACACGCAAACACATTGTTGCTGGTCGGCACTGGCGCTTCGTTTGAGTCAAACACACTGTTTCTCAAATTGATAGTTCATTTAAGGCTCATTATTGAGTTAAATACATCGTTGGTGATATTGATGCTTCATTAGACCTTCATTTCCGAGTCAAACAAACTATTAATTCTGCTAGAACTGATGGTTTATTTGAGTCTCATGAATCAAATACATTGTTGCTGATTTTTGTGCTTCATTAAATCCTTTCTATTGTGTCAAACACATTTTGGGAGCAACTGATGTTTAATTTGAAACGAGCTATTGAGTCAAACACACTGTTTTATAGAATTGGCTCTTTGGGCCAGTTTCATAGTCAAGTTTAGTACCCCTCAAGTGCGGCGCTACACTAAGTACATGACGAAACCTACCTAAACTCGAATGGAATGGGCCGTTCTCGCATAGGAAACTGTCCCATTCCATTTTGGTTTAGGTAGGTGTCGTCATGTACTTAGTGTAGCGCCGCAATTGAGGCGTACTAAATTTGACTATGAAACTGGCCCCATTTATTTGAATCTCACTATGTAGTCAAACACACTGTTGTTGGAACAGCTGACTCTTATATCAGTTGAAGAATAATCTACCGACTAACTAAGGTTGTGTGACCTAATCACTTCAAATATTTAGATGATAGAATTAAGATACGTAGTATTAGGCGTAGTTTAGTTGGTTAAATTAGTTTGAAAGTTGCTTGCTGATATAAACTCTGCGTTTAGTAAGTGCACACAAAAATTTCAATAAATCTATTCACCTGTGTCTTGAGCCAAATAGTCGTAAAACATAGGTAGAATATTGAAGATATGTCAAAATCGACAACACATGTCAATAATTTTGAGATCAGAATACATTACTTGTCGTATGAATGCATTAGAGTAGATTGAGTAAATTTTTAGTCGGCTTTTTATTTTCCTTTCCTCATATTACTACCCACCCGATTTATTTGCATACTTAAATTAATTAGGCTAGAACAAAGAAATTAGCATTTGAATAAAATGTAGGGTAACCTGGTGGTCTAGGGGTAAGGTGTCAGACTTCTGTCCTGGTGGCCGAGGTTCAATCCTCGGTCCCGGCACAGATTTATCTGATTACCAAACCCTCCCTTCTACCTCTGACAAGACATCTTGTGAATGTGAGGAATGCCAGGCCTCCACCGTGGTTCAGATTCCACGTTAAACTGTAGGTCCTCCATTCCATCTCACAATCATCCTACCCTTACACATTAGCGTAAGTGCGTATAACCCGAACGGGTAGTAAGACGCGGTGCTAATAATAATAAAATGTATTTGCATGGAGGGAGAGTGAGAAGTCATTTAGGGAAAACAACCCTCCACACAGCCCTGATCCTGGACGTATTTTAAAAGGTCCACATCAACAGTAAGCCAGTCTATTGTAAGAATGATGCCTTAAACCATATGATCATCGATGTGGTAGTTAAATATCCGCAGCAATAGCCGAGTGGTCTAAGATGTTAGATTCGTATCGCACTTTGTCGTTGTTAATGGAAAGTTCGGGACTCGAATCCCGTATGATGTATTAGAAAGAGAGCCCTCCCACGCTCCTCAACCACTCTTGATGCTCGTGTGGATTTAATCACTCTCCTCATCCCTAACTCTTGGATTAAATCGATAATACACCGTACCAACTCACTCATGGAAAAGGGCGTCAGTATCGTCCTGTTTGATTTCCCGGCTGATAAAGATGTCGAGGCTCGAATCTTGTTTAGATGTTTTGAGAGGGTCTGCCTTTAATGGTTTCCGACTCGCCCTCCTCGCAAATTCGGGTAAATTTACTCTAGATTGTACCTTTATGTGGACGGCTGATAAAGCGTCGTTAAAGTATTACGTAAGCACATTGCAGGGGTTGGAGGGGTTCGAGCTGTGCTGAAAAGGGGGAAAGGGGTCAGGAAAATACTTAACGTAAGACAGAGAGAGATGGACAAGAATGGCGCAGTGACCCAACCACCCCAAATGTACACATAATAATTAAAAGTATCAAGACGTGGATTCAAGGATCTTGGTCATCAATATAAAAGTAGTTTAGAGTTTTTATAACTATTAATTTATGTACTAGCTAAAAATAGTTTTTTATAATTTTAATTAAACGTAAACAAAAACATTGTTTCTATATAATAATTTTATAGCTTTTTAATTTTATCTCTTTAGTACAATACATTTAAATCAATTTTACAACAGTGTTTATTGAGAATATTTCACTCCATAAATTTATACTTTTACGTTAATAATTATCAGAAATTTATAAATTGCATAAAAAATATTATGGTTAATCCTTTGAAAAAAGTACAAAATATAAAAGTCTACAAATATGAAGTAAGCCACAGGGTGAATGAGATGGTGGTGGTTGGACGTTAGCCTATTTTTGCTTATAAAGGGGGGAGGGGGGGAGAGAGAGAGAGAGTCAGAAATTGCCTAAAAGATGGTTACGTAGTATTTGAACGCCCCTTAAGAAATAGAGCACGAATATTTCAGAACGTTTCGAAACAGTTACTTAAATTGCCCCCATAGCATGTGTGTTGACCCGAGCAGGGCAGTAGTTGCGGTACCGAATGAATTTACCGAGTACTGGATGGAGATAGCGCCGGTTATTGGCTCGTTAGTGCTCGTCACGTGGTGTACTGTTGTAACAACATCACTCTTGACGATTACAGGGATGTCGGGGATAAACAAGCACACAGGTGATGTTTCCATACCAAATTTCATAATGGATTGGGTGTAGTTAATCAACTATTACCATAGAAACTATTCAGCAGTGTTTGAATAAATAACCTTCTGCTACAAGTTTTAGCTGTCATTTACCTACATTCACACCTTAGATAAGCTAGGGATAACATTATGAATGCTTCAAAGAGTCACAAATAGTCCTATAGCAAATTGAACAGTGATTTCACCTACTTCGGTGGCTGCATGGTCTAAGACGCTACTCTCGCAGTAGGTTAGACTGCTGGTGACGGAGATCAAGGTTCGGGTGTACTGAGTTTTTCTTTCCAACACAGTTTTCCACTCTCCCTTCACGCAAGTGTGGTTACACTTCCTCTAAATATAACCTTCCTAATCCTTAAAACCGTTAGCGTAGTTAGGGCATAAGCATATAACCCAAGTATGTAGTAAGACGCAGTTCTAATAAAACCCATGATTTCAAACAAAGGAAATGTCTATATTTTTAAAACCCGTTTGAGGGAAGTGGTTTTAATTAAATGCATTTGATAGCTATATGCTGGATTGTTTCAAAATATACCTTAGAAATCAAATTAAAATATAAATTTAATTATTTTTACTTACACACGCACAGACCCTTTCAGAAAGTTTTTTTATTTTTGTTGACATTAATTATTCGCGAAACTAAAAAACAATAACCGTGTGAATGCGTGTTATATAAGTTATTTCGTAGTAACTACTTCATTGGTTATCTTCAATGACGGTTGCCATAATTGTTTCAGTACAAGTTTCTCTACTGAATATGCACAAACATTTCAATCTTGGTTATGCTGATATTTTAACCTTGACCTCCAGCGTTCGAAACTTTTTACTATTGCTACGTTTAGCACAAAGATGACAGACAGGTTGTCGTGAAGAGAGGATGGAAAACCCATGCTGATAAATCGCATGTTGTAATGATATGGAATTATACATCTCAATAATTTATTATTCACATCTTTATTCAAAATTACGATATTTTAAATGAGAACGGGTAGTAAGATTTATTTGTATTGAGTTGTTAAGTTGCAAGGTATGGCGACATCCTTCTACGTCTCTGTTTAAAAAGACAACGCAGTTTTGTGGACAGAAACGCACCTGGATGACTACACCTTTTTTCTTTTAGGAAGCTTCGAGAAGGAAATGTTGCTTGATATACCCCTTCAGGGTACGCATCTCTCCACTTTCCTTCCTGACGAGGAGCCGTGTAGGTGGAGTCTATGACATCTTAATCTGTGCTCTAAATCTCACTTGCCGGGAATTATCATGCATAAAACGAAATAGTTGGGCTTTTATTAAAATCTACAAAGTGTAAAATCTCTAGCAAAAAAAGTATTTATCTACTTAAAATAAAAATAACTATAAAACACTAGAACTTTTAATTTATAAAATAAGACATCTTCCCTTTTTGGTCATCTTACTACAGAACAGCAAACTTGAACCCAATTAAATAATTATATCAAATGTCACCCTAATGGTGGCGTACAGACATTAATATATTAGGCTAGCTCTTTTAAACGTTACAATGTAGAACACCATCCTTAGAGCAGGTATTGGTTATTTTTTTGCCGCGGTTATTATGGGTAGTGAGCCCAACTGCTATACTATAAGACAACTATATATTATACTTGTGTTTGTTACTGCATTTCACTACCTGTTCAGGTTTCGAGTTTCGATTTCCCCTTCATCGGCAGTCTAATCTACTGTTAGACTATGCGGTCACCGGAGCGGGGGAAACTTATATTGTTGTATAACTATAACCATGTACTTATTTCTCACTTTCTCAATACCATTTTATTTTAGAAATGGCAAAAACTACAAATGCACGGGAAAAAAATGCTAAAAATATTTGGAATTTAACACTAAAAATTAATTTTTCTAACTTTAGTAGATGCAAACTGATCATTAATGTCATCAAAATTTGTTATGTCAGTTTCCTCCCGTTATATGCTGATTAAGGTTAGAGCAGAAATTCTCTCTTGCCCCAATGAAGCTCTCGAGTAGACGATCAATTTTAGCTAGCTAAAAGATCGCTCACAGCTGTAAATTGAAATAGTAATAGTGAACATCATTCGAAAAACAACTCTTTAAGTTTGGAAAAACATTTTCATCTCCATACTGAATAATAAATTTGAGGAGTTCCTCAGCTTTAGAAAACTAAACATTTGCGCGGCTTTTCAGAAGCATCTTTCAATCCAGGGTTTCTTCATAAAGCTGAACACTATCAATATTATTGATATTAAACTGCTCAAGGTTGAGACAACGTTTCTGCGAGATGTTTATGTCATCCTTTGAGTGACGCAATAATTAATTTACATTTAAAATAGATCCAAATTTGAATCCAAATCATAGCGACGGAAAATCTCTCTTCCATATCATTAAGAATGTGTTCAATAGCTCCTTTCATTATTATTATTATTATTATTATTATTATTATTATCATCATCATCATTAGTAGTATTATTATCATCATTATTATTAGTATTATTATTATTATTAGTAGTAGTAGTATCATCATCATCATTTCTTCTTTTGCAGTGAGCCTTACATCCTTGGCTTTTTTACCGGGGATTTATTTCTTCGTTCTGGGGCGACTTTCTACTTGAAAATTAAATTCATAAATCATCATAAAGTTTCATCCCCGCTTCAAATGATTCACTGGCCATTTATTCTCGATTGTTTAAGAAATGATCTTGAAGGACTTTCAAATCATAAGCATCATCATGAAAGTTCATGTTATAATCTTGGAAAAGTTTTAAACACAATCAATTCTAACAAGAATTTTTTTGACAACATCCAAGTAAAACCAAAAAGTCAAAATTCGATTCAGCCCCTGCATTGCATCACTTCTGGTATCAGCAATTTCATTTTAATCAAGACTTCCACTATAATATTAAAGTGTTCATGAACTGGATTCACAGCTTCTGTTCTAGAACTCATCGAGTTTCAAATTAAGATTTGACAACTATTGGTATAAGATCTTTAAGCTTTTACCAAAGGAGAGTAGAACGCGAAAAGAATGAATAAAGGGACTGAATAGTAGACTACTAAAAAGTCACCATCGGTGCGTCATGGGAGGCAGCACGCACTCCATCCGAATTGAGAGAATGATTATCAATGATAGAATCACATTTCACAAAAATAGCTTTACTATCTTTACTTTCTCTTGATACCTTGGAGAGAAAGTATTGTGATCGTCAAAAAGATCTAACTCTAGATTTTGATAATTGTTGACGTTTCATGGCCACCTGAAACCAAAAAGGTTGTTTTCTCAGTGCCGTCTGTATGTCTGTACCTTTAGCTAGGGCCGAAACTATTTGACTGATTGGGCTAAAACTTTGTATCTGGAATTTACATAAGGTTCTCCTGAAGGGTTTTTGGAATTGGGTATCTAACCATAAACTTAAGGGTAGTTTACTGAAGGTAAAAAAGAAAAAAAAATCAAAATTAGCTCTAAAGATTTTGAATAAATTTAATATATAAACACTGTTTTATTATTTCTATAAACAAGATGGTTATTCAAATTTTTTTCATTTAAATGACTTTGAGAGTAATTTATATAAGGGAAATTTTCCAATTTTGATTATTTCTTCGCAACTATTTGAGATATGAAATAACTTATCATTGTAAAGTTGCAGTACTATTAAAGATAACAAAATCTTGTATTTGAAATATATTTTTATAAAACCAATAGTTTCTAAGCTTTAAACAAATATAAATACATTTTTTAATTCAGATCTAAAAATTAGTTGGATTCTTATGTTAGGTGACCTGGCGGTCTAAGGATAAGGTGTCGGACTTATGTGTTGGGGTTCTGGGGTTCAATACTCGGTCCCAGCACAGATTTTTCTGGTTGCCAAACCCTTCTTCACCTCTGGCAAAACGTGTATTAATCACAACTTATGAATGAGTGGGATGTCAGGCCTCCAACGTGGTTCGGATTCCACGTTAAACTGTAGGTCCTCCATTTCATTTCACAATCACCCTACCATTACACATTAGCGTTAGTGCGTATAACCCGAACGGGTAACAATACGCGGTGCTAATAATAATAATAATAATAATAATAATAATAATAATAATAATAATAATAATAGATTCTTATGTTCTTTGGAGGACAAAGATGTTCCAATTTCCCAATTTTTCTCTAACAGTGTTGCTAGTTCCTAATACCATATAGCTAGTAGGTAACAATATATATTATTTCATTTATGGTATTTGGTGTAGTGTTTCTACAACAATGTATAAATCTAATGTACCGTTCACCACCTTTATCTCTAACCGCTAGAGGCCACAATAGCCCGGAAGAGGGTGGGCGGAATTTAGAAGGAATTTAATGTAACAAAAATAAGAATATTTGCAAGTTTAAGAAAAAATTGCATTATTTATTCAAGGTAAAACAACAGAGGTAAATAAATAATACATGGCCTCACAAGGCAAACTGGAGAGTTTTGAAAAACATATAAATATAGCAGAGATTGCGCTTAAACAGTACATTTGAGGATATATTTCGCAATCTCAAAGTAATAGTTATTGAAGAAAACCATGTTTGAAACAAGAGTTGTATAATTAATTATTTATTTATATGAATTAGTCCGGAAGAGATTCATTAAAAGTATTTAAAAAAATCGTTAATAAAATAAAAAAGAGCTTAAAGATTTCCTTTACTTGGTTACCAAAGCGGCTGAATCACTCTTGTGACTTCAGACTAAACAAAAAGATTAAATCATTAAACTTTTGAAACCTTACTATATTAATAAAGAGCTTGAAATATAAAGATATAAGGTATTTTCATTAATGGAATATAAAAGAGCTTAAATTTGGACTAATCAAATAGGTTTAACCATTAACCCTTTGAAACCTTAATATAACATTAAAGAGCTTAAAGAACTTCTCTAAACGGTTAACATTTTTATTATTATTAGCACCGCGTCTTACTACCCGTTCGGGTTACACGCACTTACGCTAATGTGTAATGGTAGGGTGATTGTGAGATGAAATGAAGGACCTACATTTTAACGTGGAATCCGAACCACGGTGGAGGCCTGGCATTCCCCACATTCACAAGATGTCTTGTCAGAGGTGAAGGAAGGGTTTGGTAATCAGATAAATATGTGCCGGGACGGAGGATTGAACCCCGGCCGCCAGCACAGAACGGTTAACAAAGCGCCTGAATCACTCTTGTGAATTTCGACTACATCATTACATTTTAAGATTAAATTTAATTCTAATATCAATTCTGATCAAATTAAATTACACAAAGGTTTGACTTTCTGACATAACTCAAACTTTAGTGGGTCTATTACTCCCACCAACTTAAAAGTAATCGAGAATATTTCGACTTGTTAATATTTAACATTATAATAGAAAACAAAGCAATATTACATTACAATACTGGTGATTTCTCACTAAATTAATTTAAATCATTAAATTATATAACCTATACCCCACAACAAAAATAAATTACATTTATAATTTCTTCACACAAAATACATATACAAGGTTTTAGCTATAAATTAAATACTATCAAATTTTAAAGTTTATTTTATTATTTATTGGTAACCACAGTTGCAATCAAATTTATATTTAAACTAAACATTCCAAGCAAGAAATAGAATCAAAAAGTGGCTACCTACTAATAAATCTATATTTTACAAAGAAACTAGCGCCCAAGCTGCAAAAGGAAACAGTAGCTGGTATGGCGTTTCGGAATACCACTTCCGCTAACGGGTCAAAACACTTTTTCCCGGTGACGTAATCATTGCGTGTTATGTCGCAACACCCCCCCTGGGTTTTCCCTGGTGACTCATACCTGGTGCCAGTATATTTCTGTCTGACCTGAATTTCCCCTCTTGTTATTTCCATGACGACATGGGGTTAACGACCTGTTGTCCTCCTTCAATGTCGCAAAGGTTTATTTTTGGTTTTCTATGTGGCAATCGGTTTTTCCTGATGATGGGTGCCATTTTGGCTGTTGGACAAGACAGGAATAGATAGTGACCTTGAATGATGTCACGACCTTCCCCGGCAGTGGGTTTTCCCTAATGATTCGCGCCAGTTTGGCGGCTCGACAAGACAAGCCTCCTCGATCTGTGTGACGTAATCATTGCGTGTGATTTCGCAACATTTTCCCCCTGGGTTTTACCGATGACTCATACCTGGCGCCAGTTTGGTGGGTCGACAAGACAAGTAGACACAGGAATAGATCGTGACCTTGAAACAGTGAGATAGTATACGAGGACATTGACCCTGGCAACTCTTTCCTCTTCTCTCCTTTCTATGAGACAAAGGGTTTTTCCGGTGACTCATAAATGGCGCCAGTTTGGCGGGTCGACAAGACAAGTCGGGATAAAAATAGATCATGACCTTGAATGATGAATGATGTTGCAATGGGTTTTCCCTGATGACAAGCGCCAGTTTGAGGGGTCGACAAGACAGGAATAGATCGTGACCTTGAAACCGTGAATTAGTACAAGAGTTCATTGGCCCTGTTAATATTTGGTGAGAGTTTGATGGCTCGACAAGTCGAAACTCATATCTACATGTAAGTGGGACAGAAAGGTTTTGTTTGAATAAAACGCAATATTACAAAACATGCAATTATTAAACATTAAAGGTTTTACAGACATATATTAAACGTTTCACAGACATCATATATAATATTTATTATACACTTTTACAGGAATGCCGCATATATTCGTTCATACGTTTTTATACAGTGTATCTTAGATGCGTTAGTAAAATTGTTTTTAGTTCAAAGTCCAGCATGTAATTGTCCAAACCGACGACTTGACGTGTATAATAGGTACGACTGATAATATCCAAGTTTTTGATGTGCGTTTCCACCGTAGGCTGTTCGAGATCGATGACATCCGCTGATTCTGTTAGCGTGTCGTGGGTTCCCTCCGCTGCTCCGACTGAAGTCCAGATCGGTGGTCTCCCTCGCTTTTATACCAACTGAGGCGCTGGTACAAAAGACGAGGAAGGTCCGCAGGACTCGCCGAAGAGCGAAGGGAGACCCGGGCTTCTTTAAGGGCCCATTACTTTATTATTTTATTAAACATATCATTACAAAGGAAAGTTTGAGCAACAAAGTACAATTACTAAAAAAAACATATACTGCATTATAAGACTTCGAACAGGTTGGCGATGGCATCTTCCACCGGATTGATGCCTTCACGAATGGTGGCGACGTAGTCTTGCCTTGACACCGCGTCCGCCGGGTTTGCTTCACTCGGCACCCAAAACGTCGTGACCCTAACGTTCCGTAGTATATGCATTGTCCTGGCGTGAAGCGCTCGAATGTCTTCGCGCACAAAACNATTACATATGCAAACAATACAGAGCCTTAACTAGCCTACGTTCTTCCTGATGAAGTAGACGTCCGTGTACCCAGGGAGAGTGGAGTACGATGTGTAGACGACGTCGGTATCGCCTTACTTCCTCCTCCTCTCGCCTCTCCCTCGAGGAGCTCTTGGAGCTGGACGGTCTCTGTATATCACCTGCTGGATAGGGGCTGGTGGTTGGTAGCCCGGTGGATAGATTGCTGCCGACGCGCCGTCCCCCGAAGCTGCAATTGCCTCAGTCCAGTTGCGCGTCACAGCGATGAACACCATGTTTATCCTGTGTAGGACTTTCTGGCGGGTCTTCTCGGGTAGGATGTTGTAGTCCGCCAGAAGGTTGAGTAGAAATCGGAGCTCGTGCGCATCGCGGCCTGGTTGAAGCTCGCTTAGCTTTGCCTTGGCTGCTAGGGCCAGCCTCAGAGCCTGTTCTTTGGTAGCGACAAGTACTGGCGTGCATGGTGTCTCCAGGCTTGCCCATGCGCTTTCCATCGACGAGGCAGTCAATGTCGGCGGGTGTCCGCTCGTAGAAGGTGGTTGAACCCCAGCACCAGGGGTTTCGACACCCGGATCTGTTGCGCCAAATCGGTCTGTGATCGCCATGAACCGGGCTTGCATCGTGTCCATGGTCTCCTGTAGTTGCTGTAGGCGCATTTCCCAGTTCCTGTCCTCCTGGGACGTCATTGTCTCTCTCGGATGTCTGGTCTCGTAGACTTTCCGTGGTGCTTGACTCGCGAGCCGAGTGATGTATCCAAAGTCCGGCTGAACCAGGAGCTCTGGAGTGGGCAAGGATCTGGGTGAGTCGAAACTTGAACGAGCCTCTGTGTCCGATCGTGTCGGAGTCTTCACAGGTGATGGTGTGCTGTCAGTGTCTGAGGACGTAGCTTCTTCAGATGCCTTCCCTGGTGGAGGGACATGTTGGCTACATAAGAATACGTGTTTATGGGCTGTGAGACTAGTTTTTTGTTTTAAAACACATCGACATATATGAATAGCGAATGCAACCAGTTGTTGACGGGAGCGATTTTATCCACATCTGTGAAAGCGCTACCGTCAGGTTTCATGATGGCCGCCCTGAGATAGAGCATAGTCTGTGAAAGATCGATATAAAACTCTCCTTGTCCGGTAACGGTAAATTCAATGGGCGAATCATCGGTGAGGGAAGAGACAGGTCTGTACTGGAGCCATTGCCCACGTTCAAGACTGGTTTGCATGGGTGTGACGGAAAAGAGATCGAGTTCATTGCTGAAACACTCACATGTCTGGGGGTGTAGAGACGACATTTCAACTGAGAATATCTTCCAATTCTTTCTTGACCTTTTTACGTCGGGCAACGACAGAAGACTGACACCGGTGCTTCTTACAACGCCCTTTATAGCCTGAGCCGGTCATCAGTGTGTCGATCTTCTACTCCGCCTTGCATTTCAGGCTAGTTCCAGCCTCGCCAACACGGTGCTGAAGATCGTCTTTGAAAGGACGACACTGATTGGCAACGTCGGAGAGCACGTCGATACCCGTATGAAGCGCCTGTTTTCCAATGTCCTTAGCAACGCTTCTCAGCAACGGTACAACGCTTTTGAAAAGGCCATTGAAAAAACTTCTTATCCCATGCCCGCGTTGATAGGGAACACCATAGTAGATCGACGATATACCTGTTCCAGTTTGGTTGACGTAGTATCTTTGGTAGGGTCAGTTCATGTTGAGCAGCGTTGAAAATGAAGTTTCACGCACTCTTTTTCCAAACTCGAATGGTACAGGTTCACCAGTGTTTGTTCTTATATTGATTTCCAAGCTTTCAATTTCCCTTCTAAATACGGGTTGTAGTGCAACGGATCTTATGTATGCCGTAGAGATAGTTTATGTTGTTGATACCAAAGATACGTAAAAGCGGTGCCACAATGTCACACATGGGCTGGGTATCGACGATATCCACGTAGTGTAAAGTGGTCAGGGTATTAGGCCCTTAGCTCTCAACCATTTCATTTATAAAATTATATTAGTTTGCCATTGTTTGCATATTAATACGCTCAAGATACTGAGAGTACTAAACTGATAAATACATTTTTCATTTCCCATTCATCTAGGCCTAATTTAAGTCTCTTTATTACTATCAAATGGTTAGTTATAAGAAAGTGTGGGGTTTTATGGTAATTATAAGCTATGTACATCATAAACAAAGTTGTAAGCAATATATGTTTTAAATTTCAATTCTTTAACTTAATTTTCAGGCCTTTAAACTTTTAATCTAATAGTTTTTCATTATTTAAAATCTTTGTTGGAATTATAGAGTCATCCAAATTTATTACTTTTACTTTTCATTTTAAGCATCGTGCAATGTTTTAATAGCTGAAACCGGAAGCTGGGAGAAGCACCTGTGGCTTGAACGTGTGGTCTTTCAGGGGAGGGGGAGGTTTTGGCGCGGACTCCTGGCCAATCAGCATATTCGATTTAGCGTCTGTGTTTGACCCTATGTGGAAGGGAAGCGTCTGACGTGACACTGGCCGGTTAGCACGCAAACAGAGAAGACCTGTATTCACAAAGTACTTTTCGTAACGTGTAGATATAGTTTCGAGATGGGTGAAAGGAGAGGTAGACCAGGTGGCTAAATAACCACTACCCTAAATAATTATCCGTATCAATGTTATAAATAATTTGTTTCTCTAAATTAAGTAACCGTGGTACCAACATGTATAATATTCAGTTAAAATAAAACTTCAAATTCTACGCTAAATAGTATCTCTTTAATCGGCTGTGTCCATCTACCCTCACCATTATCTATATAACCCCGAGATGCTCTACTGGAACTTACTGACTGCCGTGGACGACACCATATGATGAAGAGGAGCAGGTGATAATGGGCGACTAAGTACAAAATAGCGTCCAATGGTGAGGCTTGTGACCCAAAACAGCTGACAGCGGTGGGTGACTTGTTACAGTAGATGTACATTTGCAAAGGCCAGCCTAGTAGAATGTTGGCAGCGTACGGTGACTTTGGGATTTGATAAGATTAGTCAGAGGATCGAAACCGAGCTGTAGACTTGGTTGACTTTATAGAGTCAGCAGATCTATATTTTTTTAAGAAGAAACAACGTCGACTTTTTGTTGGGGTTTGTGTATTTGAATACAACTCCGGAATCCCCTTTAAAAGCCTCTACTTCGTTTAGATGCTTTGATCAATTCATGGATAGTGCTGTAATTTCCAGAAGGAATATGATCCTCGAATAATTGTTCCACGCCATTAGCGTCCACCCAGTTGTACCATACAATATTTTGGCCCTCGGGTACGGTGGTGAAAGAACACGGATATTGGAATTCGGCGAGAGCGACATCCCACTGGCCTTCGAGTGTAAGACGGTAGGGTAGTTGCGTGGTGAAATTCGTGAGGGTATTTTTCGGGAAATATCCCATAGAGCTGTCGCTTGGCAAAGTTATGTAAAACTGGTCCTCATGGTAGGGCACTGACGTAACTGCCAGGAATCCAAGAATTAAACTTGGTGGGATAACCTTTCCACTGCACGTACACTTTCTTTCTGGCGCCTTTACCCTTGACACGTAGTATTTTATCAACTTTAAGAGTTTCGGGAAGATATACACGTTGAAATTCGGGTTCGTAAAACGTTCCCTCTACCTCCTCGCCATCAAGATCGGTCAGCCTGTAGACGACTTATTGTCGCAACACGACACTGCTGACTTTGAAAATCTCTTCGCTCCAATTGCTTTCGTAACCCTTTTCAAACAGCATTTTGGATTTTCTAATACGCACCATGTTACCAACTTTCATTTTTTGCTTACTACACGAGTTTGAACGCCGTTTTCCGTACAGATTATCTCTGACTTGAAGCAAATTGGTTTCTGAAACGCAGGCAGGCGCCATCTTGATACTGGAATGATTTGCGCCATTGTAACCGTCGACGATATCTTGGAGGACGTCCACATACCGATACGTGTTACTTTTGGTAAAGTAGCGCCACATGCGCCCTTTCAGATTTCTATTGAATCGTTCCACAATACTTGCCTTCACTTCCAGATTATAAGTAGTGTAGTAATGCATGCCTTCTTGCTTGAGAAATTTCTGGACTAGACGTGCCGTGAACTCTTTCTTTTTGTACATCTGTAAACTTAGAGGTTTACGGCCGATTTGTTTGAAAATGTCCCGAAAGACGTCTCTCACGACGCTCCCCGTCTTGGATGGAAGCGTCTTCACCCAGGCCATCTTGCTAGACACGCCGATGATGGTGAGCAAGTACACTGTACAGTCGTTGTATTTTCTGAGACTTCGCATATCGTTGAGATCGGCTTGCCAGAGATCATCAATGTTTGATACCACGTACTTGTTGCGTGGAAATTTTTTATCGCCGGTTTGTGTAGGGTATAAGCGTCCTGGGAACGAAGTCATTCTCGTACTTTGTCGGGATCTTTCTTGGACGCCTTTATAAGCGATGCCGACCCTGCAAATCCTGCTGGATGAGAAGGGCCTTAGTAGATGTCGGCTAAACGGGCCATTAAGCTTGGAACGGAAGCCACTTGTTTTCGTCCACCATTTTCAGTTTCATCTTCTTACGGCGTTGCGATGGTGTAAGTGGTTGGGGTACAGGTGTTAGATCTATAATGGGCACCAAACGTTTCGGATTAACAATAAATTCTGCCAGGAAGTTTATTTTTTTAAGTGCTGTGATAAACTCTCGCCACCGAGACGGCTCACTGTGTCTTCTTGCTCTGACCATATCGTTGACTAAATCCACAATATTTTATCCACGTAGAAGCGTATTGTGAATACTCACTTCCTCGTTTTCGTCCCAAGAGATACCGTCTCAGGAAATAATAAGTTATTGTTAAAGTTCAGCTTTTTTACGTGCTTGTACTGGTACAGCAAAGAGGGGAAATACAGACACTTTAGGGCTGGTCGTGGTGGTGGTATTTTCAGGCGGTGGACGGTGTTGACTAAAGTGCTGATATCGTTGTAGCGCGTGTTGGTATAAAGTTCATTTAGACTTGTCAAGTTTTGAAGCGAGGATTTTTCCATTTATTTGTCCAGCTTGGTGACCACTAGTTTTGTGGCCGATGCCACTTGTTGGTGGTGTTGCTCGTAATGGTGTTATGTTTCCGGGTACACCAATATCATCTTTTTCATGTGTTCCATTATCTACTTGTTGAATAAGGAACTGAGGAAACCGCTGATTAAAGGGGCTAAAAGTAAGGGGAGGAACGCTCCTCCTTTCTGAACGAGTAGTCATCTCTTCTTCTTCCAGCACTCTCATCATTTGACCAGCAGGCGCAACACCTGCTTGTGAGCACGTAACTTGGTCTTCTGCGCATTTTTAAATGGCACTCGCCCTTTTAAGTGTTGTAGGCACAGTCACAAACAGAGTCGATCAGTTTATTGTCGGCCGTTTTCAGCAAGGCGACACGTTGCTGCGGGCTCATGCGATGCATAGCACGTAGTAGAGGGGCTTGCTTCAGCACTTTGGGACTCATGGTAATGAAATTATCTGTAATCGGGAAGTGTTGGTGCCTTTATAGCTTTTGAGTGTTAGGTACACGCAGCACCCGACATTTGTGTGGGTTCTATATCTGAACCATTCGTGTGTAGCTTGTATGAAATTTAACAATTTATACCCGTGAGGAGTACTTGTAGCATTAGCGTAAACATCTTGTAAAACACGGAGGTTTTCAGGACAGATTTGACGTGCAAAGTGTTGAATCTGATCTTTATCCCTGAGATATTTAAAAACAACGATATAATGTGCGTTTAAGGAAATGTCTCTTTGGCCCTTGCCCTGGTAGAATATATTTTGTGTAAGGTACATGATGCTAATATTTTGATGGTGGTATCCTTTGGTGAAAAGATCGACGAGCACTTCGTTGGGTTCACGTATCAGGTCATCCAGGATAATCAGCTTTGGAAAGTCATTAGAGGTGTCATACGTATCCGGCAAATCCTTACAGAATATGACGTGCAGACTTGACCCGTCTTGTTCGAATCCCGGCTGCCATAAAGCATAGTACCAGGTGATTTTATCAAATTTAACGTCATATATTGCGTCCAAGTGACGGATAAAGTCGGCTAAAAAATGTGACTTTCCGCAGCCGAAAGGGCCGCTGATGATGGCCGAAAATGGATGTTTCAACTTGTCCATAGTGTTTGAGACTGAGCTTATAAGTTAAATGAACTTTTATGTATAGGTTAGGAGGGAGGGGATGTATACATTAAAACACAAATATAACAGTTTTTATAATATTTATTCACACAAAAATAACTCACACCATCAAAAGTATACATTGAATATTTATTTACAAATATATCTCACACCGTGAAAAGTATACTTGGAATATTTATTTACACAAATCAAAGTTTTACAAATATATCTCGCACAACAAAAAGTATACTTGGAATATTTATTTACACAAATCAAAGTTTATACAAATAAATCTCATGCCATTAAAAGTATACTTGGAATATTTATTTACACAAAGGTAAACAAACATGGCCGTACCTGCGATCGTACACGCCTCTCTGAAAGGATCCATCTTTGCTTTTTCCATAAGCATGTCTCTAAACTGCAGGCAGGCCTTCCGTAGGATCTCTAAATCTTTCACGCAATACAGTTCCAACTCGCGGTTAAAATCAAAGACATAATTTTCTCTGACCAACACGTCATACCACTTCTCAAAGTGCTCCTTTCCCTCAACCGACATCTCACCGATACCGTAGTCCTCCTTTGGTGGCAAGGGACCCCTATACCCCGCGTTTTATTTTTTATTGGAAAAATGGGGTAAATTTCCCTTGGCCAAAGACTCGTTCAAGCCGAATGTTTTTGGCATCTTGGACAACGACATCGGGAGAAAGTTCAGCGAGTCATTAAAGTGGAGCGGGCCGTAATGCATGAACATGATTTTCCACCATTCATTATGAGCTCTGGAGTTCATTTTTTAACCTCCATCGTATATTTTAAAATAAAATTCCCATCATAGCCTTTCGCATTATGGCCTAGGAGGGTGATATCCTTAAATCTTGTTGCTTTAATTTGCTGTATAAATCCGAAAAATCGGTCTATTGTGGTATCACCCTTGAATATGCGAGTCCTGTCGCCCCCACATTTGGTGAATGATGGTAATTTACATCGATATGAAGGCAGGCCTTGCATGAACGACACAGAGGTTAGGTTCGTGCATGTACGTGTTGATCGCACCTCGAAGAAGCGTTTCTTGTTTGCATTAAAAATCAAAGAACACAAACATGAAATTGCTCTTTTACAGTGACGGCTTGGATGGGGCTTGCTTCATATAGCAGAAATGACCAAAAGGACGATGAGTCTCGCATACTCTACAAAAAGTCTCATAATACCTAAGTGAATAATTTGATCTTTCCAATCTGAAATATTGCCCACAGACCACACAAACCTTTTTGACATCACAGACCGACATGTGACCTCTGCAAAAACCGGGACATTTATGGCTATCAAAACATGTAAGGTTTGTGAACCAACGCCCGCAGTATTTACAGGTTACAATACGACCTCCACTGCATATCGCTTTAGCGTAGCACTTTTTGCACGTGTATTCGGACTTGTGCTCATTCTTTGTGTTGAACGGCACACGGCACTCGCAGTAAAAGTACTAGCACTTAAATGCGGCTGTCAAGGATGTTATAACATCAAAATGGTTTTGCTTGTCATCGTGAAAATACAAATCAAGGTAACCCTTAAAGGAATGTTCGGGGAGAGTAGGCCCCTCATATAGGACTTGCCTCCCCTGACGTTCCCCAAACACTGTGATTTTGTATTAGGAGAGGTATATCTGAAATTATTTCAGTTCAGTGATTCCACTGCCAACTTTCACAAGATTCACACGGGCATCACGGCATAAATCTTCTGCTTTGTATTTTTGAATAGGATGGCCCTTTTTTGATTTGTTTAAAGGTGTTCACGTCCATGCATTCTGGCTCTCTGTTAACGTCACACACAGCCTTGGCGACAACCAATGCATGGGCAAGACAAAGTTTAATACCACCATTTTGAATCGTAATGCTCCCTTGGTTTTTACGGCTATATATGGTCGTGGGAGAGCATTTATCAAAATAACGTGCACTCCCACGAGGCTCCTTAAAATTGCTGAATTTAACGTACAGTGGTGCCGTACCTAAGAACAAGCTATTACTTTGCAACATGCGACTTAACGTTATCGAGCACGGCTAGAGCGTCTAACTGATCCACCGTCCTAAAAGAGACGAATACAGTATTCAACGTCAAGTCCATGCTGTTCAAAAGTAAACCAAAATGATCATCGGCGCTGACACCATGGTCCTGCAGTCGATTGAGCAAATTAGTAATTTGTTTTTCAAGTTTAATGCGTCACGATCGCTTGCTGGAGCACCAAGATGTACGGAAATTTCTCTACCAGTATAAAAGAAACGCCTCAATTGTTTTATTCTGTCCTCGACGGTTCAAAGAAGGATGCCTTGGGACATAGCTCCACCAACCTGGTTTACTGGGCCACTAATTTCCAACCGTGGAGCCGCAGATGGTTCCACTGTTGCCACTGCCACGAGTTGCGGGTAGGACAGTGGACCCCATCTGCCTCGCCGCAGCCTGGGCTCGAACACCTCTGCCTGTCTTGGTTGTTGTGCTCCTGCGTCGGTGTAAAGGGGTCTCACAGCCGGTGATGGTGGGAGGATGGAGCTGCTATTCCCACCCTCCATTTGAACTATAACACCAAAGCACGTGTCAAAGTAAACACTTTAAATAAAATTGTTCCAAACACATTTTCTGCAAACTACCGCGTGTTTTTTTCTCTTTAAAATGATACCACAAAATATATAATACTTTTCAATTTCAATCTACTTTCAGTATTAATATAATATGTTACAATTTTGCCTAAAAGAATTGCTTTAACTGATACCAACATTCTCATTTAAATATAATTGTTCAAAACACATTTTCTGCTAACTACAACGTATTTTTCTCTCTTTAAAATGATACCACACAATATATGATACTTTTCAATTTTAATCTAATTTCGGTATTAATATAATATGTTACAATTTTTTCTAAACATAATTGCTTTAACTGATACCACCATTCGCAAAGTGGGTGTAATAAATACACTTGGACCCTGGAACATGTACAAAATACAGTCCAGGGCAGTTAATTTATCACTATGATACTTTAAACTTCTTTTTCGCCCCTGCCAGGGAATATAACCCGGAACCCATAGATCAACAAAACAAATATATATAGAGAGTTTTCTCTCTTTTTATTAATTGGCTAAAGCAACAATATAATTTCCCTGGTTAATTATTATGCCAGTATATACTTAAAACAGATTGTAACACTAGATCCAAACTACCCCAGTTTTAAAACCATATAATTGACCAGCAAAGCGCAAGTTTTATTTGCTCTAAATTGAAATGCAATGTCATCTGTTATTTCACTAAGTAACCAAGTTTACCTGCAAAATGTTTTAGACTCTTAAGTAACTTGCCATGCTATCTTTTATTTCGATAAGTAGCCAAGTTTACGACACCACGCTAATGATTGAAGAAATCTAGCTTTAAATAAGGTATTAGGGGAAAACATGTCTTAACACAAATTAGTAAAAATATATATTGATGTTAGAGTGGTAATTTTTAATGGTCGGAATTAAGTTTTCTATTGGTAAAAATAATTTTGTTTTAGAATTAAATAAAGTATATTTTTTTCATTCAATAGTATAATGAATTTAAATCCGTTACTGTTTTCCAGTCTAAAGCTCGGGTCACTTTTTTATTCGTAAAGTGCTAATAACTTAAAGACGAGGACATCCACAAATCCGGCCCACTGGCTGTTAATTTATCAGACTGACATTTTTTAGCCGTGTTGGGAATCGAGCCCGGGACCAATAGTTTAGTATACAGACATGCTATCGAATGCGCTAAGGTGGCTGTTGAATTTGATCCAACACATTGCAAACACCGCTAAATCGAAAATTATAATTTTTTCTCTCTTTTCTTGTTTGTAATAATAACCTTCTATACCGTGAATATAAGAGCTAATATTCTAGAAACGGGAAGCTGACAAAAGGTTTTGGTATGCCAGCGAAACAACGGTGGTTTGGAGGGAAGAGAGGACGTGGATAACTCTTAAGTAATAAGCTGCCTATTTCCAACCTAGTGGCTATAATATAGTTAGTTGTAGATGGAGCTAAAATAGATAATAGCAAACTTACATATCAGCCGGTCTATTGCCTCCAATTCACCCCAAACATCGGGGATCGAATTTCCGCTAACGTCAGTAGGGTCTAGGGGGCTGAAGGCTGACAACTGCATGAGGATGATGGTGGTGCCGTGCAGAGCACCGATCTCTTCTAGGAGGGGCGTTGGTACAGGACCCATTGCTTCGCCGGTTTCAAGAAGCAGTGCCCGCACACACGTCAATAAGCCCTCTGCAGGTGCCACGTGATCCCTCAGGCCTGGATCCAACCTACATGGATCCCAGTAGTCTGAAATTAAATAAATATATATTAATTAATATTGTGTGAAAAAAACCACTCACCATTCACGCTCAAATCTATAGCAGGAAGCTAATTACTTGTGTACCAGTCGCCATCCGCCAGGAAAATTCCTAAAAAAAAGCTAAAGTGTCCGGGCTAGCCGGCGCTACCGACGCTGCAGTTGGAGGGGGTCGGTTTTCTTGAAGGTCTGTCAAAAGAACAAATGTCACTGTACCTTAAAGACGTAATAAGCAAAATAGTAACCATTTAAATATACAAAACTCTTTTTAAACATACCTGAATTTATCCAATTTTTCAGCACGTCGAAACGCATTCTGATGTTTATCGCTCGCAATTATTAATTACTGTAGCATGTCAATCAGATAGATTGGACAGCTACAATTAAAAAATTCAATAGTTTAATAATTTATGCAAGAAACAAACTATATTCACATATTTAATTGAGTCTGCTCTGAATGCAGTCTAATAAATATACGTTTCTCCCTATCTTCAAACATTCAAACACGTGGTTGGTAAAAAATATTGTCTTTTGATAAATACGGGAGTTTATATCAAAAAAGAGGATTAATATTATCATAATTTATTGAATAAAAATACCTTAACGCATTGCTTTTCCCATTGGATGATGTCGGATAAAAATCGATAAAAATCACATACGGTTGCCATGCCGTCTACAAGAAAATATAGTAAACTACATCTATATCACAAATTCTCATAAAAATAATAATGGATCCTCAATAACATAACTAAAACAGATATATTTCCATATAATATGCCTTGGTGAGTACTCCCATCTTCAAGATGTCTGTTGATTCAATTCTCCCACATGTGAAGCACACTACACCATTCAATAATGGCCGTAACACGTGCTATAATAACTAGATCTGTTGAAGAGAAGAAATGCGTATGAGCATCGACGCAAAGACCTGCTGCTCATAAACGACCCTGGTGGTAAACCAAGAAAGTTTGTCTCTTCCTTTTCATCGCAAGTGGCTTTTTCTTGTTAAATTTTCTTTGCCCCACCTTCCTCTGCATCCCTAGTTTCTACGCTCTTGTGTTTATCATCCTTTCCGCTTTCTTTATTTCGTATCAGGTTGGGAACTATATAAGGACCCGTGTCCCAGCACACAATAGAGCCAGTTTACAGTATCCCTGCATTGAAGGAAGGACTCCAGCACCATCACGTTGACCATGAAGTTTGAGGCGTCGGATACACCGCCACCTTAGACAGGACTGACGCATTTCAACGTCACCTACGAAGTCTAGGCCGTGGGATTCACCGCAGCTATGGTTGGATCCTCAGACTTCGGTTTACTAAGTATTGTAAAGTAATCGACGAGTCCTAATGACTTAGAATTTAAATTTTGTTGTAAAGATGAGCTATATCTGTTTGCCCCATTTGATTTTTTTATAATGTCGGAGACGATTTCCTTTTGAATTAATAGTATGCCTAGTTGACAGTCAATCAACTTCAAGTATTGATGACTTGCTAACTCAAAGCTTTATTTTATTGATTAAATATTGTGTCCTTCATAATGCGGGACGAGTCTCTTTATTGCTTGTTTTTCTAATATTGTAAATCAGTCCTGTAGACTATGTTGCTATATATATTGATCATTCTGTCTTTACATTATGAGTTTCTGGCATAGAAAATTATAATGCCTTAGCTAGGGACTTATAAACTTCCACAAGTTTTCTTTATCTATTCTTGGGTCAAAGTTTGTCCTAACGCCTTGTACGTCGTGAGCACCAGTTCACTTTATGGATGGCTATTCCCATGTTGTCTGTTTTCCTTATTACTATACAGTTAATTGAAAACAGTATTTTGGGTTGGTTAAGTAGACACGCTTCACATGCAATATTAGTTTCGGTGCGCAACCCAGGGAACTGCACTAGAGTCATAGTGGGGTCCGCGCAGATAATACCCTTTAACTTTTGTCTTTCGATCGATTCATATTGTTTTGTTGTTCTCAATGCACTTGCTTTTTTGAACTTTATGTACTATTGAATGCTCTGGCAGTACCAAAGAGGAATGTGACCGGCCATAGTACTTTTGATACCTGTTTCCTAGCCATTGGCTGCTGTTATCAACAGCTTGATATCCGAAATGTTTTATGGATACTATTTTTCGAAATACCCATCAGGCAATACTGATTTAAAGTTGCATGCATATCTTGCTCAATATTTTTCTATTAGTAACTATTTAACTGTTCTCCTTTTTAGAAATACTTCTACTTGTGGCCTGGCGACTAGGCAGCCCTTGTAACCACAGTCTCAATTCTCAAGCCTAACTGTTTGGATCAAAATCCATACAATTTTCAAACTATATTATTGTAAACCATTGTTTTCTTAACTATTGTTTTTTCTATTAGTAAATCTATATGTTGTTTAAACTATGTTCTTTTCAATTATAATGAGTGTAACCTGTAGGAATCAATCCTTACATTACCATGACCGAATGTAACGATTTCAAGGTCTATTTATAGTCGCTTCAACGGTGGTGTACCACATGCAAAGTTGGCGGCTTCTTATCCAGATGGTGTTGGAGGGTTCAATTCCCCCCTCGTGTTCAGTTGTCAATCACGCGCAAATGTTGATACACATCTCGTCCTGTGACGTAAGAATGTAGGGTTCAAGTCCCGTAGAGGGCAACAAACGCTAATTACTTCACATTTCAATCCCTGGCAAATGTTGTTACACACTTCACCTAGTCAACATCAGCTCTTATCTCACGCTTGCCTACGAGATTAGTTCAAATCCCTGTCGTGCGTGTGTACCGAGGTCAGTTTCCTCCCTCATCGTCCACGGCTTGTGACCCTGACGGGTAGTAAGACGCAGTTCTAAATACCGATAAGCTTAACTTCGTGGTTATTAGCAGGGAGGTGGGGAGGATTGAATCCTGGTTGACCATGTCGCTCGGCCTTCACACAAATGCAGGCACATTTTATATCTTCCTCAGCCCTGATATTACTTACGAATTTATGTAGTTATATACTATTTCGTTGAAATATAGTTGCGAACATTAAATTCAATTTACTCAATTCAATATTACTTATGAATTAATGTAAGAGTAATATATTATTCCGACAAAAATAGTTGCGAAAATTAAATTATTTTTTCTGTTGTTATAAGTGGCGCAAGGAATAAAACTTTTTTTTTCACTTTATACTTGGGTAGCAATCTACCGTCACAAGGCATTTTATACTTGCTTCGATGCTCACATGGTCTAAGGCGTCACTAGACGGCCTGTGACAGTGGGATTGATGTTTGAAACAAATGAGGGTACATATTCTACCTGATCAACTGGCAAAATAGTGGGGTGCAGGAAGTACGGCCGTTATAACAGACATTAGCTATGCTAAAGATATAGAGGTTTGAATCCCGGTGTACACGCCGTCTAAGTGTAAGGCTCCTGGCGGGGGAAAATCGAATCATTGGTCCCAGAGTGGGAATTTATAAAGCACATCTGAACCTGTAACCTTCAGAAGGTCACAACAAATGCGCCAAGCAGATTTGGGGGGTTGGGAGAAAGCACATCTGAACCGGTGACCTTCAGAAGGTCACGACCGTTGCACCAAGCGGCCTTGGTGGTTCATGACTCTTCAACAAGGTAGTTGCCACCCTTTTTAAAATTTTATAACAAGTTTGCTATATCTGACGACCCCCACTGTTGAGGGGTATGAAGAAGTGAGGGGGAGGGGAGTGATGAGAAAGGCAATCCAACAGAGTCTTGCGAGAGGGAGCAGTCAGTGTATCTCAGTTCGTTCGTGGTGATGTAAGGAGGTTGGGGGAGTGAGGGAAAAGTGAAAGGGGCCTTACGGCCGTGATACGCTGTCAGCTGCTCGGTGGTCAAACTCTTAGTTAAGCGGCTGGCCAGAGAATATGCTCCCAGCGCTCACTAGCGATGCCGAAGGAGGAGCACCCGGTGCCGTGGACTGCAGGCCAATAAATAAAAAAACTCCAATGCTCCATCCCAATCCTACTCAGACAAAAAAACACTTAATTAATAACCAATGAGTATAAATAAAAAACAATGAGCATACATAAATAACTATTGAGCACACATAAAAAAGCAATGAGCATACATAAATAACCAATGAGCACAAATTAAAAAACAAGTTTGGACAAGAATAAACAAGTTTGGAACACTGGAAAGGAGGTCAGGAGGAGAGGGAAAATCAATCACATAGCGACACAACATTACGTCACAACCAATCAGAGAGTGAAAACAACATTACGTAACAACCAATCAGGAAGCAACAACAACATTGCGTAATTATCACAATACACACTCTCCACATCGGGGTCAAAGGTCAAACTCGAATAATACGCCCCCCTAGGTAGTAGTATGGTAAGGCTAGGAATTACTTAATTGTTTACCATTCACTCAAGACAAATGCAGGTACATTTTTCTAATCAAGCCTTTCTCATACCTACTCCATTAGTTTAATTAAATGCGTAATTTTCAGATGGATAGTAAAACACAAAGCATAAAATAACGTAAACGAGCAAGTCCTGTAAAGTCTGAGTGAGATCTCAGCCTTCATGCTGTCTGTCCGGCCAAACGCTCTCATAATAAAGTCGTTTGATATCTCTCAAAATCGCTTTGGGGAGGCGGGGCCTTAGTTTTAGTATAATCGATGGCGTTAGGGCTTTCACTATTCATAATGATTAATTATCTGTCGGGGATCTATGTGTTGGTTGTAGTGTCTGTTCTAGAGCTAGCTAAGGTTTCTGAAACGCATTCTGATTTTATATGTGGGCTTAGAAAAAAAACCAAGCTCTCAAGAATAATTCACCAGTAACCGTAATTCCAAACTTATTTTTTGAACTAACAAGTTAACGTACACTTTCTGAAGAAGGAAACACTAAACCAAGAGTATGGGAACCAAATCATAGGAGTAAAGGACTCTATCTCTGAGCCTTTATTTGTTAAGGCTGTTGTTTGCTAGATTACAATAAAATATCACTGTTATCAATACGGATTGTGCATGTGTGATTCTACGTTTCTCTACAAATAATTCCTCGGTCGCGGAAAAGATTTATCTGATTACCAAACCCTTCCTTCATCTCTGACAAGACATCTTGTGAATGTGGGGAATGCTAGGCCTCCACCGTGGTTCGGATTCCACGATAAACTGTAGGTCCTTCATTTCATCTCACAATCACCCTACCATTACACATTAGCGTAATTGCGTATAACTCGAACGGGTAGTAAGATGGGGTGCTAATATTAATAATAATAATAATAATAATACAAATAAATATGATAAAACACTTAAGATTTTCTCTCATATGTTCCGTTTCTGGCTATCCATATGTGAAATTAAACCAAGTTATTGACATATTTTGAAGTCAAAATAGTAGTCTACCTAATAGGGCTGGTGGTGGTGGTGATGATTTCAACAGTCTGGTTAGAGGAGTATGGATAAGTATTAGGCAATCCATTGGTAGTCCCCATAAATGTAAGAACACCGGAACTAAGTCTTACTCGAGATTATTTTACAATGAGAGAAATAAAAATTGAAAATTCCCCAATTTTGCCAAAATTTTCATTTTACTACAATTTATATTCAATGAACGTATACATTTATGCCCATTCTGTTTGCAATTTTTTTTACTTAATTTGAAATAACACTATTATATAAAACTTGTGAAAATAATCTTACAATCCGTCCGTGATCCTGCTGTTCAAAAAAGACAATAATCAACATAAAGGTTATGGTTGGTGATAAATATTGTGGTGAATATTAATTAACAAATATTGTACTTTATGTAAACCAAAATTTTCTTTGGTATGGTAGTCGTAGCTTGAATCCAAGACGGATGTTCAGAATTATTATTTCCTAGATGGTTCTCCACTTTCCCTTCACGCAAATGCAAATAATACCTTGCATAATTAGCTTTTTTACACTATGTTTTACTACCGGTTGGGCTATCCGCAATTTTAAACAATTGAGGTAGAGATGAGGACGTTTGAATTTAGAGAAAATAGATCTTCATTTTTGTGGGGGAAGAGTGAAAAAGCATTTAGGAATATATAACCCTCAGTACACCCAGCCGGTAGACGAACCTTGACCTTCCCGTCACCGGAAATGTAATCTATTGCGAATGTCAAGCCGAAAAACTATTCGGCTCTCTTTGTGAGTATTTATCTTTCATTTTATGCATTAAAAAGAAGAATTATAATCTTAGTTAAAATGTGATATTAGTTTGATTTTGGGTGGGGTGGGCATTCTAAAAACCCCAGGATCGCCTCAGCCCCGCTGGTTGCATGCCTGTTTATCATTATTCTCAGTTTACCAGTCCACTGGCCACCCCTGTAACTTTGTTAATAGACATTACCTCGGATGGAACCAAAAGTATATTAGATCTGTGGATGACCTCTCAAACTCTACAGTCATGAACATGTCTATTGTTTGTAAACTCCCTGAGACAGATGTAGCTAGATGGCGTCAAAATGATTGTGCAACTTTCAAGGACAGTACCAGAAATAGGGAACAATATATCATCAAGAGTTGGTGGCTGAAATTTAACTTTTATTAAATAGTTGCAGGTCCACCCTTATCAGACTTGGGGCCACGGGAAAACTTCGTTTGCAGGGCTCCAAATTATATGCCTCACGCCACCCTTCACCCCTAGAATAAAAATTTATATTAAGAAAAACTGTGGTATTGTTTAGTGTTATTACAGTAGTTTGCGCCTTCATAGCAATTTTCAGCCGTAGAATGTATCAGAAAATGTCCTATAACGGTAAATAGTGTAATAATTAATTCTAGAAGTCATGCTTTTATACATATTAGTGATGATTTTCCCTAACCCTTGGTCCTATCTTATTCCCCAACGAAGCTGATCTGTACAAAGCTACAAAGAAAAACTGTGTCAAATTTGAATTAAATCGGTGAATGAGTTAAAAAGTTATCGTGAGACATATCCACCACTGATAGACATGCAAATTTACATCGGTGGAGTTAAAAACGGATAACTTTCTTCACTCGTTCAATAAATCAAACCCCATTATTATGTTTTTATTTGTTTTTACATTCCGACAATATTTGCTAGATCGCTTATACAGGGAGCCTACTATCTGAGCGTGCAAGCAAAATCCCTCCCTCTATCCCACGAAAAGGTTTGTTCCCCCTCCGTTGCCTAATCAAGCATGGGTTCCCCCCAAATCGCGGGGTCCTGTACGGCCGCACACCTCTAAGAGCGACCCTGATTAATTGAACACACAGTGTTAACCTCTTTGTGTGCACCACGTCTAACTGCCGGTTTGTGTTACGTCTACCGCTACCTACTGCAGGGCTGAGGCTAGAGATGTGAGATGGAGAATCTTCCCCCGAAAATGTCCCTTTAATTTTCCATGGGAATCTTCTACTGAAAGTTTTTTCCCTAGCTCAAGACATTTTCCGCAAATTTAAACTGAACGAATAAACATGGAATATCTAAGATTCTAAAGTTTTCACTTCAGTTTAATTTCTCCCAAAGGCCAGACATTTTATCATATGGGTTACAATAATAAGCAATAACAGCAATTCCAATTCTCTTCTCCCATTCATAACAACACTCATGGTTGAATTTGTCACTAATTTTAGCTATGCTGTAGACCAGATGTGTTAACTCTTCAATATTATAATCAAAGCCTTTACACATTCTCCCTCCCCCTCGGGATTCAATGATCTGACATATTTTCAGAGAAAAGTAGCCATTAAAATAATAAATACAATTGAAATTACAAAACTAATGTGTTTTATCATTCTTTACAGTTTTATATTTTCTTCCTTTTGTAATTTTTTGTTTCTTATTTTAGTAAGTTGTGTTGCGCGTTTCACACTCCTCCCTGATGAGTTCCGGTAGAATGAAACCTAGGTCGGGGCATTGGGCGGTGACGATCGATTTTCTTTAAGAGGCAACTATCACCTTTTTGTCCAATGGCAGCAATGTAAAGTGTGAAATGTGTTATTCTTTTCATGGTAAACGCCATATTGTGTTCGTCTTTTTTATATGTTTCTATCCACCTTCCCTGTACCTTCTTCCAAATATAATAAAACTAATTGAATAAATTAACAAAACATATTTGAAAGTCAGACATATAAATAATAATAAGCTTGCCAGTGGCTTTCTTGGGACGAGGTTGAACAGACATTGCAACAACCCAGTCCTAGCAAGCCTATCATTGACCCCGGAGGATATGATAGTCCCCTGTGCTGATAACCCCCACCCCATTACGCAGCAACGACTTTATCGTCCAATCGGTCAAGAACAATCTCAACTTGTGTGCTCATGTACGAGGTTGTTATTTTCTTATTTATGCGCACATTGAGGCATCACCGTCGAGTTGTTTCTTGGAACAATTAGTGTTACTTACGTGCACGTCAAGCTTCGATGGTCTGCGGATACCTTGGGCCCCCTTCAGTCGTTTCTTTCCGCTGCGTTGACGGATATCTACTTTTTGTGATTAATTTTCTTTGGCCGAACAGTTTATACTGTCCGTACCCGGTAACTTTGCCATTTTCCTCCCTTATTTAATACACTAAAAATGTCAATGTGTTGTGTGTATGCTCACGCACCGCATCTTACTACTCATCCGGCTGTACGCATTTAATTGCACTAATGGAGTAGTAATGAGAAAGGTACCATTTTAGAGGAAATTTATCTAGTGTATACGATGAGGGTGAATGAGAAAACGTTCAGGAAGATACATCTTATAAGTCATTCACGATCTAAGTTTACCTGGATGACAGCTCGAAATGGTATTATAAGTAATCCCTAATATATCACTACACCAACAGCTGACATCTATCACTTTGGATGACTGTAATGAAAACAGATGGTAATATATTAATGTGATAGTTAACCACAGTAATTTAGGCCAATATTATTTATATATTTATTTGAGGTCGGACACAAAAGTTTATTTATAGTTTTATTCCCCTTTAAAAAATATTAACACCACTTTCACAAAAACTTCTAACGAACATAGCCTCAAAATGGCAACTAATGAATTTAAACCATATGATTGAACATAACGGTAAACAAGTTTTTTTACAATGATGCAGACACTCAGTTGATGAAAATATTTTATTCAGTTAAATATTTCAAAATACGATAGTATAATTATTAAATCATTTATTGTATGTAAAAAAAGACAACAATTTTCTCTTTTCCAAGTAAATACGATGCCTGTATTAAAAGGTATTGATTTGTGCACTATATTACACAAAATCAGTAACGTTCCAAAACAAAAAATAAGTACTTTTAATTATGTTTAAAATATTGTTTCGAGTTGGATAAAAAGAAATTATTTAGAAAAATGAAATAGTATGAGAAAACTAAGTTCACGTTGATTTAAATGTCATATATAACAGGTAATTAAATATCTTTACCTTTATAACAAAACTGTGATCTTTTACAAGTGTTGGGAACCCAAAACCTAAACATATGATTTTCGGACTGTCATCTAGGTAAAAACCTGTTGTGAACAGACTATAAGTTTACCTATCTGTGATTTGAACTCCAACTTCTTTATCACCAACAATCCAAACTAAATGAGCGTAACATTTAGTTCGCCCATCGATGTGGTTTTAAGGTTTTATTGGGGAGATAGCTAATTGGAAAGAAGTTATTTTTATTGCTGTTGTCCATAAGTAGGGAGTCGTTGGCCATTTTTATTTATCGTTTTTCAGCTTGTATTTTGCTGTGCCTACCTATATTTGCCAAATTGAAGAGTTATTTTATCGTCTAAATGGTGTAATACCGTATTCTATAGAGTGTAACGTTCCTTAATAAACTGATTTTAGCAGTAAACTGTTTACTGAATTCATAATCCGCCATTAGAGATGCTATTTCTATCCTTGATTGGCCGGATGTTAGCTTCTGTAAATGTGTATGATGAATGTTATGTGTAGTAACCAAACACGCAGAGGTGGGCGGGCACATGATCAAAGGCGATAGCTTCGTTTTGTCTTCTTTTTTTTCTGGTTTTGGGGAGGTTGGGGTTTGAATATCAGCGTTTGTGAATATCAGGATTTTTTTCCCCAGAATGTTGTTCCCACTCTTTCCCCGTATATATATATATATATATATAATAATTATTATTATTATTAGCACCGCGTCTTACTACCCGTTCGGGTTATAAGCTCTTACGCTAATGTGTAATGGTAGGGTGATTGTGAGATGAAATGAAGGACCTACAGTTTAACGTGGAATCCGAACCACGGTGGATAACCACGGTGGAGGCCTGGCATTCCCCACATTCACAAGATGTCTTGTCAGAGGTGAAGGAAGGGTTTGGTAATCAGATAAATATATATATATATATATTGAGTAAGCCTATACTTCCTCTAATTTCTACCTTTCTCATTAGTGTAAATATGACGATATCCCAGAAGAGTGATCTCTCTCTCTCTCTCTCTCTCTCTCTCACACACACACACACACACCATGTAAGCACCAATTACGTTTAAATAAACGTTGATTTTTTTTATTATTATTGTGTTAGTCCTATAATAAGCGTGAGCTTTTAGTCAGCAATAATTATATCAACTAATAATGGATGGTCAAAAATCATTAAAACTGCCAGCATGACAAAATGCCTACCAGACCAGTTGTGCTGGGGATATTATTTTTAAACAATTTGTGAATGTGGGGAATGCCAGGCCTCCATTGTGGTTCGGATTGCACGTTAAAATGTAGGTCCTCCATTTCATTTCACAATCATCCTACCATTACACATTAGCGTAAGTGCGTATAACCCAAACGGGTAGTAAGATGTGGTGCTAATAATAATAATAATTATTATTATTATTTTAAACTATTATATTTATCCACTTTGCTGGCGATTCCATATCAAATTGAATGTTAAAGGTCGTGACAATACATGTGAGGGGTGAAGAACATTTTTGGAGTTGAAGAGTGGGGGAAGCCAGGCTAATCGCGTGGTGTCAGGGGAAGGAGTCTCTTCCCCTGCCTCTACAACTGGGGGCTCAGGGCCAAGCCCACCATCCCACCGCTAGCAGCGCGTTATACAGAGTCAGTTGACTAGTATTGCATTAATTTGCTAGCTATATTTGATTTTAGATCTACTTCCATTAGATAGTGAGTGATAAATCTTGTACCTTTTCAATTCAGAAAACTTAATACCCGGACCAGCCACGTCAAAATAAACTATTAGCGCGTGGACATAACTTATAAACGTATTGGTTAGAGTTCCTTCCCTGCCTTGAGTTCTGGTTCATCCCGTATAGCGCTCTTTAGTTGTGTTCGTCTGTATCGTCCCTGAAACTGACTCGTCAGTTCAGTGAGACGCGACCCGTCATATCTGTCAAAGCGTCGTGAACCTTGTTTCTCTAGTGAAAGAGACTATGGCGGCGCAGCAGGTGGATGAGAAGGTACGTGGGCGTCTTCTTCCAGAGCTTAGTTTAGTAGAACAGGGACATTTAACCTTTTTTGTTCGTGTACCCCCAGATATAATTTCTCTTCAACTTGTACCCCAAAAGTTGTCGATGCATAAGGCAAGTTATACATATTCTGTAAGATACATCTAAAATAAGCTACAAACAAAGTTTTAAGAAACACATACACACACACATATATATAATTATATGTATTTTTTAAATTCTACGTACCCCTTAAGATGTATATGCGTACCCCAGGTTGAATACCACTGAAGTAAAAGGTGTCGGCCAAGGAGTGTGCTGCTATGGCTTGTGCTTTATACATATTATTATGTACCGTTCAAGAAGAAAACTGTGATGGGTTCGTGTAGTGCTTCAAAACGGTTAATACTATGCAAATAAGCTTCTAACAGAACTGCAGTTCAATGACGGAAGTGGTTTTAGAAACTTCACTCGCATTGTCTCTCTCAGATTTTAAAATTATTTTACAAATGGTTGGTCCCAGTATAAAGAACCACTATCTTGGTCCATATTATTTGCTATCGGCAATGTTGGTTGGTAAACACGCAAACAATGTTTCTTGTAACCCATTTGAAATGAATGACAAGAAACATGTTTACCTCTTTGGGCAACAAAAAGTGAACAAGAAAGATTGTTGACAAACAGTTTGAAAACGGTTCGCGAAAGCAAGAGCAACATATTTTCAAACAATCTTTCCAAGTGCGTACTAGGCTTAGATATTCTGGTTTGAGTCCGGGTGTTGCTAGCGGTGAAGGTACTTAGGCCTACTATTTGTATATGGGTTTGTCCTGCCATAAAATTATTACATATCCATATAATAGGGCTGTCGTGCAGTACTATACATACTCTACTAGGGCTAGTTTGCATTGTAATGTCCAATTAGTAAATATCTATGAGCTAAGGCTGGTGTGTAGTATTAGACATACTCCTCTAGGTTAATCTATTTTGTAAGTTCATAATCATTATTAGCTTATTGTTCCAACAAACCGGGTACAATTAGTGATTCTCTTCCATATCTTTCCATCTAGATACATTTATTAATCATCTATGGCCCTCCAGTTACCTCTCTTCTGAATTCTTCCTCTACAGCGTCCATCCATCTTCTTCTCGGAAGTCTCCCGACTACCTCCTCCATCCACTTCCTCGCCATTCTTTCAATCTCCGTCCTCTTCACATACCCGAACCATTTCAGTCTTGATCTGGCGATTTTTCCACATAAGGGTTCTTTGTAAGTTATACTGTCCAATTGGTAAATATTATTTAGGTGCCAGGGCTGACTGGTAGGCCTATGTAGTAATAGATGTGCTGCCTTATGTTAAGTCATTTTGTTAGTCGTCATATAATGTGATCGATATGTGGAAAGTACGCATTAAATACCTCTATATCTGTCAACCAAATCACACTGTAAGACTTATAATACAAATTGCTACTATATTTACTTTACTCTGTTCATATGCCATTCCATGTGTTCTTCACCTTTCACTTTTGAAAGGGGGTGTCATTTACGACAGTCACTGCCTTTATTTTTCAATTACTGTAAAATGTTCGACTAGCAGTTATTAAACTCTAGGCGTTATAGCTACTCTTAGTCCCATAACAAAGGGTTGGTGACTTGTAGCCACCTTCCACCCCCTCTCCCCTTTGTTTCTCCATGAGTCTTAATGCATTTTGGTATTTTAACTCAATGTCTAGGTCAGTAGCTTATCAAAGTAATCAAATATTCATAGACCCGACTACGTTAAAGTTAAACTGAAAATTACTTAAGGTAAATTATCTTAGCGCTGAGACGATTTGGTGACACCCAGAAATCCCATGTTATATAAGAAGTGTATTGTTATTTCAAAATATGGTTCACGCTAAAACGTTAGGATCGAACACTTTACACTTTTTTTAACCATACAAATGTTAAATCAACTCAAATGGCAATTGGCACGAAATTTAGCCGTTTTGAGATTAAAGTAAATGGTTATAAACATGATTCATACATATTCATACAAATAAAGTAATTTTTAACAAGTTCATAACAAGCATTCCAATATAATTGAGAATTATTTAATGGTTTTGTATTTCAAAACGGATATTCTCAGTATAAATACCGGAGTTTGAGGATATTTCCCTTTAATTAGGCGACGCCGTTGAAGAGGGATTTAATGCTATAAAAATTATTTGATCTTTCCTGTTTGGGGAGTTGAACTTTTTCTATAGTTCAATTGTCCCATGAAGAACAGTTTAGAAAATACAAACTTTTTTTTTTGCGGTTGAAATTGATAACATTTTACTCTTATTTTAAAGGTATTAATCATATTTATCAAAAGTTACAGTTGCAGATCACATGACTTGACGTATGAATATATTAAAATTGTTTTAGTAACGTTTGTAACTGTTAAATACTGTTCTTCCTACCAGAATCCTACTATGCATACTCCGTAAGCACCATATCCTTATGATTTTTTTAATAACGTTATATCGTGTCAACTAATATGAAGTATAATACTTTGTTCGATCAAATTTGTCGAAATAAAACAGTTACAGCAAATTCTAAAAAACATCGATAATTTTAAAATTTTATTTTTATCAGATGTTTTGACTTTAAAAAACTGTTAAGATTTGTATGTTAAAGTTATCTATTAAATTAAAATGAGGTACGCATCAAGACAATGGTGACTGTTTCCTTTACTATAATTAATTATTTTATTTTGATTCTCACATAGATGTTCTTTTATTTGTCTTCCCCTGATTGAGTCGTACATAACGACATTGTGATTAGTCGTACATAACGATATTGTGATTAGTCTTTAGAAAAGTTAAATTTGATCCAACTTAATAGAGTGCTACGGACTATGGATGGAGACGGACGGACAGACCAGGGACTATATGTACAGTGATTTGTTACTGTGAAGTTGAGCTCGTGTAGACTAGAACAACGCACCTTGCGGGTATGGTGTGTGTAGATGGGGCTTTAATTAGGAGACAATTTAAACCCCCTTTACACCCAAGGATCAGGCCCACACATCCATAATCATTCGGATTCTTTCATTATTCAAAACAATTAAAAATAACCCTGCTTCCCCACCAAATATATTGTTATCGAATCAAAGTTGCAGAGTGGGGTGAAAGGAGGTGCAAGAAGGTGCAGGCATATAGAGCCTTATTAAACTGTAGGGCCTATTGGGCATAATCCTTTCGAGCTGGCTCCCTGCCCACACCGGCTCATAATTCATAAACCCCCCCCCCCCCTCTTTTTTTTTTAAGTCGTAACCTTAAAGGCTGGTGTCTCAATACTGAAGAGCCATCAAGTCGAACTTGAAAAGGCCCTGAGCTTAGTCCTTCCTATCTCGTTTGAACAGATTGACATTTCTTATCGCTTGACAGTCAAGGTCGGCCCACAGCAAAGGAAAGACTATGATTTGCCTTGCTTTAACCCATGGCATATGTCTCATACACATGGCGATGTTTTCGTACTTAATTCTATAAAGAAACGTGTATTGAAATAACGATGGTAACTTTCACGAAATAATGAGCGAATTAGCTCCTACGAAAAATATGGTGCATGATTCATTATGGTCATTGTTTTTTTCCTTGTTTTTTGAATAGTTAATACAACTAACAAAAATACATTTATTTTCAAAAAACTCTTTGTACATGTAAAAATTAAAACCTTAGTGTATCGAACTACTTACCTCAAATTAATAAAGATATTGCATTTTACTTTTGTTTGATAGACACGGAAATAATTGATGTTTAATTTGCTAATATAGGAGTAGGTCTACTAGTATCTTTTCTGCATATGCGTCTGTACTTAAAATGTTTAAAACTAGGAACTCGCGCTAGCACTTGACACTGCACAAGTTTTGTTGATAGCTACTTGTTTTGATAATAATTGGGTGAAAACAAAGCTCATGTGAATGGCGCATTAGGTTGGCCCACAGCTCAATAAACTTTATATGCCGGTTTTAAAAACTACTCCCCATCACACACTTTGATGGCCGCATGGTTTAAGGCGTCACTCTTGTTATAGACTAGAGCAGGGCTATTCAGTTAGTTATCAAACCCGGTCACTCCCAAAACTAATTATATTTGCCGGGCCAGACATTTAATTCAATCTGGAAGTTATTTGGAACGTTATCAGATTATACTTTTACTTTTGTAGTTTAAAGGGGGGAGGCGGGGGTCGAGTGAAATGGAATTTGATATTTTATATAATATTGATATATTTCAGTGAAATAAAAAAATTCTAGAAAACTTACAATAAGACTAATTATAAGAAAATCACTCCGCGATTACAATAAAATGTGGCGCTAAGGATCGAGTAACACTGGGATTGCATCTTCCCCCACCACTGATAAGAGACTGAAGATATTCTGGTCGTTCAAGATCAGGCGCCTTTACGTATCTTCTGAACTATACGACGCATCTCCAGTGATAGAGAAGTTAGACTTTCAATCCGTGGGTCAAACTGCGAGCTTAGTGGGCCGGATGTGGCTCAAGGGCCGCCAATTGAATAGCCCTGGACTAGACTGTTGATGATCCGGTGACTCGGGTTCGAATCTCTGTCGGGTGTACTGAGAATGGTTTATCCACTCTCTCGACGAAAATGTTGGTACACTTCCTCTTAAATTCAACCTTATCTATTCTTAACCCGTTAAGTATAGCTCGAGCGGATAGTAAGGCATGGGGCTAAAAAAAATCCATGCATCTGTCACGTAATTTTCACAGAGTTTTAATAACGTGCTCCCTTTTACTATTCCCATATCTACGCCAATGGATTAAATATTTTGAGGGCGGAATTTTACGACAAATAGAGCCTTAATTTTCTCGGTGGAACCATTAAGGGAAAATTCACCTTGTTACACTCGGGTTGGATTATGAACCCCTACGTCCTTGTCAGATGTAGCCTCAGACTAAATTAGACTAACGCCTTTGTCCAAGTGTTCACAGGTGTGAGTACCTTAACTTTTCTTTTTACCACGTCTTGATACCTATTCGGTCCAAACAGAATCATATAAGTTATATTGAGCTGATGAGGTTGGGATTCTGAAGATTGGATTTTAAAGAAATGTACCTGCATTTACGTGGAGGGAGAGTGGGAGATCATTTGGGAAAATCCACACTCAGTCCACCCGATTGAGATTCGAGCTCCAGCCTCCCCTTCACCATCAAACAAGAATAAACTACAGTAGCTTTACATTCAAACCATGTGTCCACGGGCACAGGTTTTAACTTGACCCTTCCTTCACCTCTGACAAGACATCTTGTGAATGTGGGGAATGCTAGGCCTCCACCGTGGTTCGGATTCCACGTTAAGCTGTAGGTCCTCCATTTCATCTCACAATCACCCTACCATTACACATTAGCGTAAGTGTGCATAACCCGAACGGGTAGTAAGACGTGGTGCTAATAATAATAATTTAACTTGTGCTAAGGTTCCTAAAAACATCACCCTACGTGATCCAGGGTCTGTTCACACATCGTTTTATTTGTATCACCAACAAGTAAACCCTCTCACGAATGATTGCTTTAAAGTAAAGTCCAACCCTTGATAACCCAATCCCGTCAAATCGATATGAAGTGCGGGGGTGAAAGTAGGTCACCTTCACTGCACAGGTGTTGTGCGCATCCTCGCTTCAGCTGATCGTTTTCTCCTCTAAAAATTTGTTTATGATTAGCAAACTCACGGAGTGAACCTGTGCAAACCTTCGAAATTTCGAATATTAATACTGGAAGAATCGTATTTGATTGGAATCTATAAATCCTAGATTATGATTGGATGTGATTAGCTCAAAATTATAATTTGTAATTCATACTTACTTAACAAATTAATATAATCAGACTGAAAACAAGTGCGTGTTAGAGAGAAGATAGCAATTAACTTAAAATACAGGTTGTAAAGGTATCGACGTGGGG